>PVIC010000897.1:0-104369 GCA_004025085.1 Thryonomys swinderianus | reverse complement strand
GTGATTATAATGTAGACCTAAAATGTACCAATGAACTTAAAGGGGAAAAAACTAAATTACCTGTTCACTTAGTTATCTTCCTAACCTCAGCTTTCATGCTGAAAAGATTATTTCAAAAGCACATTTCTCTTGAGATGTATTCTTTAATTGTGCTATTAAATTGCATGACACAGTTTCCTAATTAAAGGATAAAGTATGGTTTCTTCTACTGACATCTGAAAGTTTGATGATGTACTTCAATATTTTATTAGATATTCAGTGACCTTCTTACTTTTAATATTCTGTTGGGTTTTATGGGGTTCAGAAAGCAAGGTCAATGTTCTGTCCTCAATGTAGACTTTATTAGCAAGACAATAAAAGCTGAAGTTTTAGAAGGTGGTGCTAGAAGAAACTATGCATAAAGAATGCATGCATGGAAATTTCTTAGATAAAATACGTAAGAAAAATTAAGAGGGGCCAGAGATTTAGCTCAGTGGTTCTGGCACAAGTTCCTGAGTTTGATCCTGGTAACCACAATGCTGGTAGGTTATGTGGTGACTCACACCCACCAGCAATCAATACCCCATAGCACAGTGCTGGGCGTGGTGGCTCATGCCTGTAATCCCAGCACATGGGAGGCAGAGACAGGAGGATTGCTGAGTTCGAGGCTTGCCTGGGCTACATAGTGAGCTCAGGGCCAGTCTGAACTACAAAGCGAGACCCTGTCTCAAAAAAAAAAAAAAAAAGAAAAGACAAGAATTTGAGTTTATCCTTAGCTTTGCAAGATGTCAGTGGATGAGGGACAGAGGAGAGGGAAGAGGTATGTATTCAAAGCCAGATAAACAACATTTCAAATGAGCTCCATAAGAAGGTATTGTTTCCATCAGAACACACTTAAATTTCATTAATGGATGAAAGCATTTTTGAACTCAAAGATCATCTTTATAAATAAGATAATTAGGCCCTGACAAATGACCTTGAACAATTCATTCACTATAATTCTAATGTGCTTATACAAAAATATTGTAGCATGCATTAATTATTTGGTATCCTTGAAGTTTTGTTATCCCCATGTTACTGTTAACACTGAAGTACAGATGCCCCCAAGTAATTAAGTAAATAGTGAGTTTTCAAGACCACTTTGGAATATACACTGGTCTGAATTGGTAGGTTATGTTGTCCACTGCAGTGAAATTTGAGCTAATCAGTTATCCGTGCTCTAGCCTGTAAGTTAGAGAGGATACACAGGTAGACCTCAGTCTGTGAGACCACCCCTCTCTGCAGCAAGTTATTTCCCAAGCTATGGAAGGAAAGGTCACATCTCTGAGGACCATGAACATTTCACAATCCACGAAGCCACACCTTGAATCTCAGAAAGTCTTTTTCCCCTTTACCTTCAGCAGAATGTGGCAGCCAAGCATCCCTGTGTCCCCTGGGGGGGGGGGTTCACAGCCTTTCTCTGGCCTCACCCTTGCCAGAAAAGGCTTCTACCTCAGAGAAGGGATGCTGTGTTTGAGGCGAGTTGGGTCTGGTAGGTGTGTGAGGCTGGAGGAGACAGAGTGGAGGTTTCAGAGTCCTCAGGTCTGAATTTGTCCTGGTTGTGGCCTATTGCTAGCTGGGGGCTCCTAAGTTTTATTACCTCAAGTTCTTTTATCCAGTCCATGGGCACAGAAACACATCCCTGAATAGGTTAGTGGTAGAAATAATTCCAAAGCCTAGAGAAATCTCTCTTCTCATTACTCTTTCAGTCTAACATATCTTCACTTTTCTTCTGTGTGAATGGGTAAGGTCTCTCTCAGTTTGTACAATTTGAATCACTTTTTTCACTTTTATTTGTATATGTTTGTAGTACATAATGATTACATTCACTATATAAAATTGGGACAAGTACATAATACATTTGGGCCAAAAGGATAGAACAGTGAACTATCCAATCCTCACTGAACAGCGTGACATATTATGGAAAAAAATAAAAGTGGTTAAATTGACCTTTATGTGGGGCATTATCTATGATCAGGTACATTTTTCTATGTAGCCAGGAAGTTATCCATGCTAGATTATCTAAACAACAACTATATACTGAGCCTCTGAAATATTCCAGGTACGTTTCGGGACATGAAGGATTTATTGGTGAACAAAATATAGTTTCCCCCTGCTGAGGGAACTTATATTCTATGAAGGACACAGATCAAAGGTAATTATAAAATGTACCTAGCTGTCAGAGTGCTTGAAAGGCTAAAATGTTTAACATTGAGTACAGAAAATAGAGTTAGAATGGAGTTAATTATTTTTGGAAGAGTTGTCTGGCAGGCTGGCACCACAGCAGAGACCTGAAGTGTGGGAAGAAAGCCTCCAGGATACCTGGAAGAACCATGTTCTGGGGAGACGTAACCATGGATCCCTGGGTGTGGGAGAAGCCAGGTGGAAAGGACAGTAGTAAGGGCTAGGGTTCAGGGGGTACAGAGCCCTCGAGATGGAAGCATTGAATGACTCTCTAAGAAAATGAGCAGGGAACTGCATCAGAGCCACATAGAAACCTTGAGGACCAAAACATTAACAAAGTGTCTCTTGAGTCAGATACCACAAATCCGAGGGGTAGGAAAGGAGTGGTGTCCAGTGGTGTGACAGTGAGACCTAGCCATGTCAGAAGTTACAGTGCATTTTTGGAATAGTGGTGATATTAATGACCATAGTAGAAGAGAAACGAAGGCCAGAGATGTGGTTCAGTGGGAGACCATGTGCTTAGGATGTATAAATCCCCAGTATCAAAGATCAAAAACCCAAAACACAGCAAAGCAAAAGAAGATCCTTCTTATCCATTTCCCAAATTCTAGTAGTAAAGGATAATATGAGTAGATAAGACTCGGTGTAAAGTCCCAGTGATCTATTATGTAACAGCTTCAAATTGATTTATTTCTAAGATTATCTTTACAAAGCAATTTATATAAAGACTTAGAAAAGAAATATTCCAACATAGTTCTCCTTTTCATTAGCAAAAAAGTACAAGAAAGCTGAATGAACGTGTCATGTATCCTCTGCTGGGAGCACTTGTTGGGAATGGTATTCTCTCATGTGAGAATTGGAGCACGTTTTTCTCCACCACTGGAATCTCCCTAGAGTCCAAAAATAACAGGAACTTCAGTCTCCAGTTGTGAGGATGTCCAGTTGTAGAGGCTGAATCCTTACAGCATTTCTCCCTAACTGCCTTACAGGAGAATCATTTTAGAAAATATTGGCGAGTGGATCAGAGATGGGTTAGAGACACTGCTCAGATCCAGTTTTAAGAGGTTGCTTTAAGTCAGAGAAAGCTTAAAGGCTCAGTGTGAGGGGCGTACATGTTCCTTTTCCATTTGCCTTTTCACCTAAATTCCCTCATTTTCCTGTACAGTAAATATGTAGATTTTCTCAGAAGTACAACTCAGATGTACTTGCCTGGTCCTGTGACTTGTGGTTGTGTCCTGTAGATTTAGCAGACTACAAAGATCCTGGTAAATAAGCATCCCCCAAGCCCTAGTCATGAGACAGTGCCCATCTCACCTCAGGTGCATGAGGTATGGGCCCTGCACTTGGCCACTGGGTTAGAAAGGAGGAGACAAAATCACTCATATGTCTGGTACCCATATCCAGCTGGATAGAATCTATAATCTGTCCTATTTCCTGTCTGCCTCTATTAATGGCAAGTAGGATGGTTCCAGCAGAAGCCATGTGGCCAAGAAAGAAAAGATATTTATGTCTATCTGATTCTTTACAGGGAAATGTATTGAGCCCTATTTTATAGTGGAGAGAGGAGAGAGAGAGAATGCATTAAAATTAAATTAGATAGGCGGCTGGCTCCGTATGGTTTGGATCCTGAATGTCTTTCAAACACTTGTGTGTTGGAGGCTGTGGTGTCGTGGGAAGGCAGTGAGACCTTTACAAGTTGAGGACTAGTGAGAGAAAGTTAGGTCACTGGGTGTGTTTCCTTCAAGGGAATCGAGACCTCGAGATCCATGTCTTTCTTTGCTTCTGGGCTACCATGGGGTGAACAGATCCTCTGTGCTGTGCTTTTTCTCCCTGAAATGTGCCACCAGGATGACCATGCACTACAACCTCTGAAACTGTGAGCTAAAATCTCCCTTTTTATGTTACTCATTTCAAGTTTTGTCATAATAAACCATAGCTGATTAACCGAGTCTTATGCCCCAAATTATCCATGTAACCTAAACCTAGCTGTCCCAAGGATTAATTTCACTGGATTTGAGAGAAGTTCTAGGTAATTTCAATTAGGTATGTGGTGGTTTTATTTGCTTTGTTTTTCATCTTTCCCATCCTTAGAATGAGATGCAATCTCATTTACTTTCCTTAAAGTAATCAAACTCAGTTTCACATAATAGTTTTCCTTTTGAGTATGAAAGTTAAAGACATGAGAAATAGACCCAATGGATATCTATGATTTTTTGTGGCCAGTAGCATTGAGTTTAATGAATCTACCTACAGGGAGCCATGATAACCTTTCCTTATTGAATTAGTCAAACCCTCTGCATTCTTTCTTTTAGTTTTCCTCATTTGGGTTTAGAATGCCATCTCTTAAGATGACTTTAGTTCATGCTTCGTTTGATTCTGAGAATCTCTGTGTAAAGGGTTGCTTCAGTGTCAATTGCTATCTGGTATTTCCTTCGTGCTTAGTTGTATAAGTGTCTGGAATGTTTTTAGGCTTGAGTCTCGAACATGATAATATCTGTGTTTAGGGAAGTTACGCAGTCCATTCTTCTTATCTGAGTGACACATAGCTACACATAGAATATAATCATTGGTTAACTTGTCTTGTGTTCACTAAATTCTGATAGCCTCCCTAAAGATTTCATAGAAATCTGTGTTTCATTTTCTAGGTTGTGTCATCTCAGCAGACAGCTTTAGGGTCTAGTAGAGATCATAGCTTCTCAGCGCTCCATCCAGTGTTGTTGTATGTATGACAAGAGCTTCCTCTTGCCTGGGAGATCGGTTGCTTCCTGTTTGGAGAGAATAGCCTTAGTCTCAGAAATGACTAAGGAGGGCTTACATCCTCCCCACACATAGAGAAGGGAGTTTAGGAACCCCATGTTCTCTTTCTTTTATCAGCATCCCTTCCACATCTGGTCCCAGAGGTATAAAGATGGTTGTGAAGTCTCTTGTTAACCTAGGATGAATATGAACACTTATCCCTTAATCTTGAAGGAGCCATCTGAGCCTTCATCCAGTGCAACAAGACACCATAAAAAAATTCCGTGAAGGAAAGCATAATTTTTTTTTTTTGAGACAGGGACTCACTTTGTAGTTCAGTCTGGCCCTCAGCTCACTATGTAGCCCAGGCAAGCCTTGAACTCAGCAATCCTGCCACCTCTGCCTCCTGAATACTGGGATTACAGGCATGAGCCACCATGCCCTGCACTGTGGTATGTGGTATTGATTGCTGGTGGGCATGAGTCACCATGCCCAGCATTGTATGTGGTTACCGGGATCGAACTCAGGGCCTTGCACTTGCAAGGCAGGCACTGGAACCACTGAGCTAAATCTCCGGCCCAGGAAAGCATAATTTAAAGAGATAGCTGAGAAAAATATCTGCAAATATAAAAAGGGAAAACTTTTATATAAATTAATAAAATAAATTAAATTTGCAAGGGATTCAAACAATTTACAGATCAAGTAAATATATAGAAAAGTCTCCAACAAATACAAATTAAAAAATAATTTTTCTCCGGAAGGCAGGGACAGGAGGATTGCTGAGTTCGCGGCGGCTTGCCTGGGCTACAGAGTGAGCTCAGGGCCAGCCTGAACTACAAAGCGAGAACCTGTCGCAAAAAAAAAAAAAAATTTCTCTACCTGATGAGATAGTAGTGATTTCTTTGAAACAAGATGTGTCTAAAGAGGGGGTAAAACTGACCCAGCTGAATTGATATAATGCTTTTAAAAAGTCCTTGGCACCATGTAGAGCAAACAGATGACAAGCTGAGGGAGGTCTGAGATCTGCAACTTGATACAAATTTGAACTAGATGTGGTGTGTTGTTTGGTGAAAGTTGTGAAAGGTTTGTGAACGCTGAACTTCCCACCTATGTGTTATAGAGTTGAAAAATAATTGATGTAAGACAGACCAAGAGCGAACCATCAGGGAGGTTGTTAAATTACGTCCACACCAAAGAGAACTTTAAAGCTCAGAAATCCAGATGATGCTCTCAATTTGATAAACACAGAGACAATGAAAAATAATGAAAGTCACTTCTCCAAAACTCAAGCTGGGTTTAGCAGTTTGGGTATGTTTCAGGTTTCTGTTTTTCTTTTTAATATTGAAGGATTTATGGAAATTTTCTGTAGCATTTGCAAATGTATTTTAATGATCTTATACAAAAATTACCACTTTATGATTGAATAAGTGAACAGTGAACATTAACTTCTTGATGAACTTTTAATCATAACTAGTATAGCTCCTGTCCATTTATAAATGTTTTGACTAGCTTTTAGAAATAACTACACAACCTTTTTAGCTTTAAGTAAAAATGAACCCTAAGCAATCATTCTTTGCATTGTCTAATTTTTCATGTTTTGTTTGTATCCTGGAGGCTACTATGTTCTCAGGAAATAAAAAAGAACACTTTCAGGTTCTGCTCTCTCAGAATAGAGGTCATGAACATTTGCTGAAGATAATTCTTCTCAGATTGTTCCATCCAAAATAATTCTGTATAGTGTCCAATGCAAATATTTTTTGCAAACATCGCCTATTCCTATAATAGAAATGAAAAATAATAAAAGGAATAATCAAGATCTTAATAAACACATGACAAAGAAAATACCAAGGTTGTGTCTACCAGGTTAATAGGAATTTCGGTGCCAGATCAAGGAAGAAGGTAAGACCTGAGATAGTCATTAGAACAAAAGGAAACCACATGTGCAGAATCATGAAACAGCATGATAGTTTTGAAAACCTGAGATAAGGAGGGTTGTCTTATTGAAGTGGGTTATAAAGAAAGAGTGCAGTTAGAAATAAGTTTCAGAGAAAGTTGTAGAGCAACTGTAGAGCACAGGACTCTTTAAGGGAGCTAAAGTCATAGGACAAAAGTACAATATACAATTGTAATCAGGCTTTAGCTTTATCATCCTATTTATTCTCATTTTATAGATGATGAAACTGAGTCAGTCAAATGATTAAATAACCAGCAAAGTCATACTACTATTGAATAGTGAGGTTAGCATTCAAAATAAGGTAGCTAAGCCCCAAATTCAGTGTTGAAAAATTTACTGTCCTTTCTCTTCCATCCTGGAAGCTTTGGGCATTGATGGATTTAAAAAATCTGTCTGGGGCCAGAGATTTAGTTCGGTGGTTCCAGCGCCTGCCTCACAAGCACAAGGCCCTGAGTTCAATCCCGGTAAGCACATACAATGCTGGGCGTGGAGACTCACGCCCACCAGCCATCAACACCACATACCACAGTGCCGGGCGTGGTGGCTCACGCCTGTAATCCCAGCACTCAGGAGGCAGAGACAGGAGGATTGCTGAGTTCGAGGCTTGCCTGGGCTACATAGTGAGCTCGGAGCTAGCCTGAACTACAAAGTGAGACCCTGTATCAAAAAAAAAAGTCTCTCTGATAGTGGTACAGAAGATGCCCAAAAGGATCATAGTAGCAATCCTGGAAATAGCCTATTGTAAGTACTGAGGCAAGAGATGATAGAAGTTTGAATTTAGACTGCAAGTGTTGAGGAGTAAAACCCAAGTAACTTAGGCCTGACTTGATGGAGCCAGTAAGGAGTTTCTGGATTTGAAAACTGGAGATATATCAATACCAGTAGTCAACTATTTTTATACTGAAGGAGGATTCATTCTGCTCACAAGTTCTATTATTGTGTCTGTGAAATAACCAAGGACAAAGAGTATAACACTGGTACACAAAATACCCAACATTCAGAAATTAAGAAAAGTTTTAGTCTACAATCTAGTGACAGCATGACATAGGTGGCTACTCATGTCCTAAAAAAGAAAGAAAGAAAGAAAAAAGACAGGGCTGGAAATTTAACTCATGGTTCCAGTGCCTGCCTAGCAAGCACAAGGTCAACAGATGAGGAAGTAAAGTTCCAGACTTTTTGATCTGAAGGTTTTCCTGATGCCTCTCACAGATCTCAGAACTACAATGACATTAGAGGACTAGGGAGGAGCCCTAGTGCCCTTGGACTCAAAAGACAGTCCGTCCACTGGCTGCCTGCCCAGTTGTTTATTCCTAGACCAACATAGCAGAGTAACCTTGCTACAGAATGTAGCACTAAGTACTCTGTTTACTGTAGCTGACTTGTTTTTAACCATAGGATACTTTGTGACACAGGAAGCATTGAAATGATCACCACGCTGAGGCATCCACCCTATTTTGTCCTAGATTCCCTCTTGGAGTACTCCTAAGAAAACGCTAACACCTAAACCTTGCTTTAATGACTGAGAAGGGATAGTGTGAAGATGAGAAAAGGAAGGTCAAGATATTCTGGTGTACAGATGGTGTAAAGGACAGAGTGGATAGCACAGCAACTGAGAGGTCAGGATTGTAAATAACATTTTAGGAATTTTACCCTGTTGTCTTTTCTACTGTCTGTAATTTGCACTATTGCCCTATATACTAAGGATCTCTAACTGAACATCTAGCATACACTTGGGTTCACTTTTCATGTTACATAGCGTGGTGGCTCTGAAGTAATTATAATTCTGTCCTGCTTGTTGTTCTTTCTCTGTAATATATCGACCTCTCCACAATCCACCTTTCCCCATCCATACTTCTTCACATATACATTATTTCAACTGCACTCCTTTCTTTAATTATATGTAGGGCCAATTTCAGGACCAAAATGCAGCCCACATTTCTATTCTGAATTCCAGAGTGGTCTAGCACCTTATTAGATGCCTTCAATACCTTCAGGTTTAATCTGTCCAAAGAATTTGGATTCTCCTTTCTATTCTTCCTTTAATCCCTCCTCCCTAGTCCCATAATTAGTACCACAAACTACCCTATTGCAAATCACCTCCATAGGCATCATCCTTAACTTCGTCCTTCTTTATCAAGTATCCAGTTATTAACTTCACTTCCTAATCACACTTCAGATCTGTCACGGTCCTTATCCAGCTGTAGTGTCCAGGCCACAAGCTGGATTGCTGAATTGTCCTGCTGCTCTCTCTTACTCAGCTTAGTCTCCTGGCCTATGCTACCCTGGCACTAGTGCATCCGCTTCCTTGATGAATCCTTGGCTTTAGTCCACCTTTGTGCTATTGTCTTCTGGTCAGATTTAGTATTTTCTATTTTGATTTTGTTTTTCAGTTCTTAAACATGATGTGTGTTTTCTGTCTGTACATTCATGTGTTCATGGCCCTATCCTAGAAGATATCTATATGTTTATTCCTTCTGTATTCATTATTTTGTTCCCAACTTTTATGAAGTTTCTGTAAACCTGGGAATTTGAGTAATATAGACTTTCTCTGTGGTTTTCTAGCATTCTGCCTTCCCCAGACCACAACCTTTTCCATATCACTTTGCAATTTATTTTTCTCTAGTAGTCTATGCCTTTCTCTGGATTTTAAGCTCCACGAAGACAGGAACTATATCATTTTGGTACAACCTGGCTTGTCAGACTCCTTATGCAGAATGACTAGAATAGTATGAAAATAGCATCAAGTATCTCTGAATTGAAATTCATGCTCTTGTAAAAGCATTTTCACATTCATTATCTCAATGAGATTTAAGTTAAATAATTTGGGGAGAGCTTTAAGGAAACATGAGCTATTGATGGATTAGAAGATTAAATGATTTAAGTTGTTTTGCACTAGTAGGAGGAAGGAGAAGTTAGAGTCAGAAAAGCTGGTTAAGAAAGTAAGAAGTGCTTAATTCCACCTCACAGAACAAAAAAGGAAGGGATTTGATAAAACAAGCTTGCATCACTTAAAGTTTATCTCCCTTAAGTAGAAGAGGTCTGTAAGATATGAGTGTATGTATTTTAATATTTAGAGATTTCAAATTATCCATCTTTTAGGATTCTTTTCTTCTACCTGGAAAAATTAGGTAGCCAGACTTAAAACTTCCCCTGTATACTTTGCTCATTGAATACTTTTTCTTTTGAGAGACAAGAGAAGTAACACGTGTAACTACATCTTCTCCATCCCTCTCCAAAATGAGATGAATTTACTTTTTGAAAGATAGTTTGTGTTTAGAGGAAAGATAAACACCAAAAATTAAAGGAATGAACAGTCAACAAGAGGAAATCTAAGCTAAGAACACCTAGATAAGATAAACTACTCTGAAAATAAAATTAAACTGGAAATCAAGACAAAAGGCATAATGTTATAAAATGCATTGCTTGATGTCTTTTAGCTCTACTCAGTAATTTCCAAAAGCTGGAGAGCTCACAATTCAAGATAGATTTTTATAGGGAATCTGCCAGTTCCAAAGTGAATGCTTCATTTTGAAGCCATCAAAGAGACTGTCTTATGATCAGAGGGCAGCTACTCAGCTTCTTCATGGAGATGTACATTGTAGAATATTCTTTTAAATGGAAGGCTAACACTTTTTCTTCTAAAACATAACTTTTACTACACTTAACTACTTAAAACATATTTGTTTTTTTTTTGTTTTTGTTTTTTTGAGACAGGGTCTCATTTTGTAGTTCAGGCTGGCTCTGAGCTCACTATGTAGCCTAGGCAAGCTTCGAACTCAGCAATCCTCCTGTCTCTGCCTCCCAAGTGCTGGCCTTACAGGCGTGAGCCACCATGCCCAGTTTAAACATATTTGTTTTTGAGTCCTTAATCGTTTTCAAGAATGGAAACAAGATGCTTCATTGAGAGCAGCTTAAGGAGAGGATCTCTTAGTCATCTGCCTCTGGAACAAAATGATACTAATACAGACTTAAAGATTGATTAACTATGACCAGCCAGCACTGTATTACTAACAGCTCTGTGAGATGAGTTGGCTACAAAATACATCCCAAATAACTAAATAAACTGATCCATCGAGTGGAATTGTTTTGATTTTCTGACCATAATTAATAATTTTATGTGTCATCTGCATGGTTTAAGCATATGACATTGCATGGCCAGTTAATATGAGGAATAATTCTATCTTGTTTGTGATAAAAAGGATATGCAAAAATCTTATTTCCTAATGGTGGGAATTTATTTAGGTTTTAAGATTAGACAGAGGTATAGAGCTGCCTCATGTGATTTAGAAATCTACGCAGTCTAAGTCTATTCCTATTTGCTGTGAGTCATAAAGTTTCGGAGAAGTACTTTTAAGCTTGGAAGTAATATTGAAATTAAACAGGCTGGCACATCAATGACCTTGGTGGTAGAGTTGTGGATGGCAGTATATTAATAAAAACTACCAGTAATATTGAGATAATGCAGTTTGACATGTAGATGGTCTTGGGAACACAGCTGTGACTTACAGTATTTTTTTAAAATTGTTCTTCATAGTTTCTGTTTTGTTTTGTTGTGTGTGTGTGTATGTGTGTGTGTGTGTGAGTGAGTGTGTGTGAGAGAGAGAGAGAGAGACAGAGAGACAGAGAGACAGAGAGAGACAGAGAGAGAGAGAGAGAGACAGGGTCTCACTTTGTAGTTCAGGCTGACCCTGAGTTCACTATGTAGCCCCGGCAAACTTTGAACTCACAGCAATCCTCCTGCCTCTGCCTCCCAAATGCTGTGATTACAGGTGTGAGCCACCAAGCCCAGCACTGTGATATGTGGCTACCGGGAATTGAACTCTGGACCCTACAGCTGCTGGGCAGGTGCCAGAACCACTGAGTAAGATCTCTGGCCCCATACTCTTTTTGGAGACAAAGTCTCACTATGTAGTTCAGGCTGGTGTTGAATTCACTATGTAGCTCAGGCTGACTTTGAACTTATAGCGATTCTCCTATCTCAGCCTCCCCAGCGCTGGAATTACACCAATGTGCCACCACACTTTGCCCAGAATACTTTGGTGAAAAACAGTGTGAACACCACTGCAGTGTGTGCATAATCATACTGAGATCCAGAGATTCTCAGTCTTAGCTAGTGAAGAAACACATCACACAGTGTTGGAAGGAGAGAAAGCACCCTGGACCCCCAGAATGTGGGCAAGGTAGAGATGACCCAGCGCACTTACTAGATAGGCTAGAAAACAACTGTACCAAAGAGCTAAGAGTGGATTTATGTTCATTCTAAACACAGGATAAGAGCCTCCTGTGACCCCCAAACCATCATGCAGCTTGTCCTCCCAGCCACTTGGGAGCTGTCCTTTATTTTTGTGGTTTCTCTGTAATTTCAGTGGGTTCCTGAGTTGAGCAGATGAGTCATTTTAATGTGCTGCCTGCTTGGTTTTGAATATTTGGTTCAAAGAAAATAAGACCTAGGGAGACACGTTGATGGGCGCTGTGTGAAGTGTGGACACTGTATACATATCTGACCTGCTTATCTTGTCAGACTTTTGTTCTTACATTAAATGAGGTATAAAATAGGGATTTCAGTTTTTCAGAGACAGAGTTGCCTGATGACTCAGTTTTCCCTGCTACAGACCTGGTTTGCCTTTTCCTTTCTTTCCATGACCAGAATCCTTTTTGTACCTGGGAGAGCCATAGCTGAAGCAAATGTCTGAACCTCTCAGTCTGGCCAGACGCTGCTTGTGCAATGATAGAGAGAAGTGAATGGGGACAGGGGGAGGCACCGGCAGGTCACAGAGACTGTCAAGGAAAATAATACAGTCTGTTGCCTCTCGCCTCCAATTAAACATTATTTGTTTTCAATCACACTTTTTCTCCAAACAAATCTTGGAGTCAGACACTTCATAGATTATTTACCAATGAAAGTAAACGGTAATGTAGGAGTACTTCACTCTTCAAATTTCTCTCTGAATTAAAACAAGGTTGATTTCGGCACCATGGTGGTACAGCTAGAAGATGAAAGTCCTTCCTTTATTCTTACAGAGTACAGTACAATCCACAGTCCTTCAACACCCATTAAAGATTCAGATTCTGATCGACTGCGACGAGGGTCAGATGGCAAATCACGTGGACGGGGAAGAAGAAATAATAACCCTTCACCTCCCCCGGATTCTGACCTTGAGGTAGGTCCTTGTGGACAGCCATGCCAGTAACAAAGCATCCAATAGCTGACTGGTGGTTCTGTAGACCTGTGTAAACAGCTGTAATCAAGAATCTAAATGCTCTTGTTGTTGCTTCTTTTCCATGTCACTAACAAGGAAAGCAATCCTCTCTCTGTAATAACCACAGGTTATCATTTTTTTTTGGTTGAGGCTTTGAAGCAAAACTTCATACATGGTAGGCAAGTACTTTACCACTGAGCTATGTCCACAGACCTACACAACTATTCAGTTCAGTATTTTCTTCCATATTAATTAGATGGTGAAGCACCTATTTATTTTCATCTAAGGAAATAAAATTACCTAATTCTGCTTAAACTAGATTCTGTCATACTGCTCAATATCATGCCATTTTAATTAAGGAAATGCCATACTAAAAACACTTACTAAAATCCACTTTGAAACTGAAGACGGGCTTACATAGTGAGAAAAGGGAAAACCTGGAATGTTCTACACTGAAATGATAATCACCTTATGAGACATGTTTTGGTGGAGTTCAAAAGCAAGTGGGATTAAGTAAGAACTGAAAGGGTGGTAGATTTCATAGCCTTGAACCCACTGCAATTAAGTTTATGCTTTTTGCCAAAGTGAAATCTGATGGTAGAAAACATGGTTACTTTGGCTGAGAAGATGAAATTTTTCCAGCAGCATCTCTGTGCATGAGCATGTGCTGATGCGAGTGGGAACAAAGAGAAAGGAGGCCAGCCTGGGAGGCTTTCTGGGGTGTCTCAAGGACTTTTTTGAAATGTATTCCCTCAAATAAAATTTAAAATGCCCCATGTGTCCAAAAAGATGAGCAATGTATCTGCTTAGTGATATGTGTGTTAAATATCTACAACCTGGTAAAGCGCAGCAAGATGAATACACAGGCCTCCCCTGGCACCCACGGAAGATCATTTCCAGGAGCCCAGCACAGATCCCAAGATCCATGGTGCCTGAGATCCTTCACGCACAGTAACCTGCTCCAGCACTTACATATAACCTCCATAGGTCCTCCTGGATGCATCAACCCTACATTAGTGATAGCACATAATACTGTGTGTCAGGGCTGCGGAAATAGTTGTTAGCTTGCATTGTTTAGGAAATAAAGAAAAAGTCTGTGCCTGTTTAGCACAAATATAACTTTTTCTGTTTTGCACTCATGGAGGCTGACCCTGTGGTTTTGGAAGACTGAGTACCATTCCTATCCTTTCAGTAACTTCCTTATGGCTGACAGAAGGGGAAGGATTATGTAAAGTTGCACTTTTTAAGTGCAAAGTTTAAGATTTACCTGGATAAGAGTAATACACAGTAGTAATTCTTTGCCTACTTCTTAATGAGCAGAGATCAGAGATAAGATAAAGATAATTTCAATTAGCCCTCTGAATTCCTGAACTTATAAAGAGACTAGTTGTAGTTCATTTTTCATTTCTTCAGGATGGAAACAGACCCTACAGTAGAAGTAGAAAGGACACCTATTAGCTCTCTTCCATGTGTGTGTGACTTTTGCTAATGTAGTTATCCTCTTGTTTCCTATTACGGTTCTGTCTGGAAAGAGGTTGGAAGATGCTTCTTGAAACAGCTGGGTTTAGAGAAAATAAATTCAAGTTTTCCTTCTTACATTTCCAGACCATGTTTCCATGCTGAAGTTAACCAAATAATGCTTTTCTTCAGCCAAGGGGAAGACACATTGACTTGGTTCTTCCTTTACAGAGAGTGTTCATCTGGGACTTGGATGAGACAATCATCGTTTTCCACTCCTTGCTCACAGGCTCCTATGCCAACAGATATGGGAGGGTGAGTACAGTAGGTCCTGGCTCTTCAATTCTTTGCCTCAAGTTTATCTTTCCAAAGGAATGGAATTTCAATTAAGTTATAAATTTTAAAATGTTGAAAAGAGCAATAATTTATTAGTAGGGTCAAATATATAGGCCAAAATGAATGAAGAAGAGTTTAGCTCTTTAACACGAGATAGTTTTTTATGGAATTAAATTCATCATTTCAAATCCCAGTGAATAAAACTAATTGAATGTTATTTAAAATAGATAACATAGAAAGATAGCTTGTGAAGTGCAGCATTTTTTCTATGCCCTTTTATTCATATTTAATGGAGCAAATATTTTACTGGCTCGTTTAACTGATTAGCAGTGTTGACATTTTGTTTTCACAGCTCCTGCTGTGAGTGTCTTTGTTCCTTATTATTGGAGCTAAATTTATTTAAATGATTTGTAATATTACTGTTGAGTCTCTGATTCAACAGTGGGGCTCATACTCCATAATGGAGTTGTTATAATATCTACTTTGGTATTGTAGCTGAAGAGTAATGATACATGGTGGATATCCCATTATCTACAGATTTCATGTCAATCTTTGGCTATAAATTATTGGTTTGCATATGGACTTCAAGCCTAAGCTAGAAACCCTTGACTTCTTACAGTTTTTCATTCAGGCTGAAAAATCTATATGCAGAATATTTTTGAAATAATATATTTCCAGATGTGGTGGCACACTCCTATAATCCCAGCACTAGGAAGGCAGAGGTAGGAAGATTCCTTTAAGTTCAAGGCCAGCCTGGGCTACATAATGAGTTCACAGACAGCCTGAAGTATGAAGACCCTGTCTCAAGAAAAAAAGTCCACAAACGAAGGAAGGGAGGGAAGGAAGGAAGGAAGGAAGGAAGGAAGGAAGGAAGGAAGGAAGGAAGGAAGGAAGGAAGGAAGGAAGGAAGGAGAAGGAAGGAAAGAAGGAAAGAAGAAGGAAGGAAGGAAGATCAAAAGAAAGAAATTTTTAAAAGTTTTAATCATTAGCATTTCATAGTTTTCTCATAGTAGGGCACTGATAAAAAGCTTTACCTCATATACATTCCAAAAGTCAAACTTACATATTCTTTAAATGTAGTCAATCTGAATTGTTTCATTATAAATTTGTTTGATAAGTTGACAAGAGCTGAGAAAGAGCTTCAAAAGCCCACGTTTTGAGGAAGATCTTCCTTCCCGAGTATGACGTTGGGCCTAAAGCCCAAGTGACCTGTGGTCCCCATCTAATGATGAAGAGAAACTATTTTAAGCAAAGGAAACAACAAATACAGTGGCAGGAAAGTGTTTGCTGGTTAAGGGAGAAAGAGTCCCATGCAGGGCTGGGGATTTAGCTAGGTGGCCCTGCCCCCTCCCTTGCAAGCACAAGGTTGTGAGTTTGACGCCTATACCACAGAAAAAGAAAAGAGAGAGTCCTGTGTAACCAAGTTCATGATGAAGATGGTGCTTCCAGAGAGATGGAGCTGGTCAGGAGGCGGGTTCCAAAGGGGCTCTCGGTCATAGTTAAGAGGGCTGGTTCCACTGGACGTGCCATGAGCAGTCATGGGGAGATTTTGGAGGAGAATAGGAGATGACTTGGGTTACCTTATACAAATGACATTAGCCAGTGTAGAGAATCAACACTAGGGGGAAGATGTGGGGAGCCAGGTTGGAAGTTTTAACAGTGATTTCAATCACTGGCACAGAGATGGAGAGAACAGATATAATTTAGCATTATTTTGAAGATAGAGAAAATGATTTATTAGCAATTATTAGAAATAATTTAAATAGGGTAGTGAGCAATCAGTAATAGAAAGAAATGAAAGATAATGCCTAGATTTTTATTCTAAGAAACTTAAAGAATAGTTGTGTGTTTCCTGAGATGGAGAACTAATATGGAAAGCTGGACACCTTTAAGGTACCTGTTCAGTACCTACTTGAGCTTGGCAAGGACAAAGGTGAAAGTGGGCTGGATACCTGGGCGAGCTGGTCAGAGTGGAGGTGCCAGATTTATAGTCAGTAGCTCATGATTTAGGGCCAGTCACTCTCACGTGCTTGTCTCATTTCTTCCTCACCATTTATTGAGAACCTGCTCTCCGCGGGCCTGGAGGTGCCCCTTCCTGTCTGGGTGACTTTGGAAGGTGCATTGCTCAAGATATTGAGTCACAGCCAGAAATGTGCAAGAGCACATGGTGTTTCCTCATTAATGTACCCTCAAATCTTTTATAGTCAGGCCTTGTGAAAATGTGTGGCTTAACCAGGATTCTTCCAAGCAGTAATAATAAACGAGCTGATCAGAAGGTCTTACATCATTTTGGTTCCCCAAAGTAAAGGCAGCTCAGTGGAAAGACTTCTTTCTTTGAGCAAAGCTGTAGGTGTGTTCCTGAGCATTGTCAGAGAAGCATGTGGCTGGGCCTTGCCCTCCCTGCACATAAAGAAATGAATGCCTGACAGTGTGCTAGCTATTCCAGTCTCTATGGGAACCAGACACTTGAGAAGTAGCTTAGTCACAGTAGCTTAGGCAACTGAATGAGGGGGCCATTCAGTAAGGGGATATAGGATCTGCCTGATATAATACAAAATTAGGGCATGTTACAGCAATGTGTACCAAAATGTTTGAGAATGTTCCACCTTCTGTGTAATCCTAGCTGTGGGAAGAGGCATGTTGGGTGTTTTAAGGATGTGTTATTTATTTTATAACAAAGCTGATGGAATAAAAAGAAGGTATTGGGTATAGTACAGCCTTATGTAGGGAAGAGGAAATAAACACATATTTAGGGGAAAGTGAAGCATATGAGTATTAACCATCAATTAGGATGTTCTTAGTCATACATCTCCTACCTGTTTTTATTTAATATGTTTTGTTAGAGCATGTTAGTTGTACAGACTAATGGGTTTTATTTGAGCATATTCACACAAGAATGTAACACACTTTGCTCATTTCCAGCTCCTATTCCTATCATTTCCTTTTCTTCCTTCCTTTTTCTTATCTTTCTCCTCTTCTCCTTGTCTTTCTCCACTTTCCCCTTCTCCTCTTCCTCCTTCTCTCCTTTTTATTTTTCTCCTGTAATACTGAGCATTGAACTCAGAACCTTTCCATGAACTCCAACCCTGGTTTTCAAATTTACTTTTTAATTTTGATGCAGGGTCTTGCTAAATCTCTAAATTGTCCAGCCTGGGCTTGAATTTGCAGTCCTCCTGCCTCAGCCTCCCAGTGTGCTGGAGTGACACGTGTGCATTGCTACACCATCTCCCTCTCCCTTCTCTAATAATACCCCAACTACTTTCCTGTTGTCTTTTTCGTTTACTACGTTTCATATATAAGAGAAAATGTGATAATTGTCATTTTCAATTTGTCCATTTAATGGATTTTATAAAGTTGTTTTCAAACTAAATCCAAATTATTTAATTTCACTAAAGAAAATTAGTCTTTTGTTAAAAGTTCTTTAGTGTCTTTAAAATAAACAACATAATATAAACATAATAGTTTCTAAATAATAACAATGTATAATTGAAAAATATGGTGTATATTTAATTTTTTTAATTACTACAATAAAAAATACATTGCCAAATTGCTTCCCTGCATTTTAATACACTTGTCCTATCATACTGGCCACTGTCTTTAAACGTTCTGCAAAGTCTCCTTTGCAAGTGTCTTTAATTGTGCCTCTATGGCTGCCTTGATGTTCTGAGTTCGTCTAAGATGTTTGGCTTTCATGGCCACTTTGATTTGGGGAAGAACCAGTAGTTGCACAGGGCCAGATTCATGTAACGACTTTAGCAGTCTGCTCTGCCATTGGCTGACACTTGGCAACAGTGCTCACTGTTCTCTTGAGTGCAACTCATAAAGAATCAAAAGAGTATTTACAGATTGCTTTAGATAGTGATAAGAATGATGGGGTAAGTGTGTTTGACGTAGTGGGGAATATTTAGAGGGGGATTACTGGCAACCTGTCTTTTAGTGTAATTTTTAAAAAAATTAGATATTCACCATATATTTTGATCATGCTTTGTACATACTCCAGACCTACATTTGAAATAAATACTTCGTGGATGACTCAAGTGTGATTCTCCTCTCATGGAAGGACCTACTGTGTTTCAACACTTTCTTTGTATTGTTGTTCAGGCCTGTGTCTCACAGGAATTTGGGTTATCACAGATCTTCAGGGCATCAAGTCTCACTCCTCATTTCACATAAAAACCAAAACATGAGCACGTGAGATAGCACTAACAGAAAGATAGTGTAAAGTTTTGTGTGTTTATTCATGGAAGCTATTAAAATTTTCCTAAATACCTAGCACTCATTTAATTTAATGTTAATGCTATGAAATTGATGTAATTAAGACTTTTACAGATAAGGACTAGAGATTAGATACCAAATATAGAAAACATTTTGAACTATGTCATGCAATAATGTAAATATTTGATAAATAAAAGATATATATGAAGGGGCCAGAGATTTAGCTCAGTGGTTCCAGTGCCTGCCTCATAAGCACAAGGTCCTGAGTTCAGTCCCCTGTAACCATATACAGTGCTGGGCGTGGTGACTCACACCCACCACCAACCAGTACCACATACCACAGAGCCCGGCGTGGTGGCTCACGCCTGTAATCCCAGCACTTGGGAGGCAGAGACAGGAGGATTGCTGAGTTCGAGGCTTGCCTGGGCTACATAGTGAGCTCAGGGCCAGCCTGAACTATGAAGTGAGACCCTGTCTCAAAAAAAAAAGAGAGAGAGAGATTTGAAGGTGGGACTTGACTGTCAGAAATATAGTATGCTGAACTTAAATGTTGGTGTGGTGGCCAGAAGGTAATACAGGGCAATGCCTTCAAATGTATTAACTATCACATGTGACATCCATTATGCTGTCATAGGAAAAAAACACCAGATTTGAATTCAGGTCTATCTAAAGTCAGTTTCAAGCTCTTAACTTCAGCTCTTTGACCTCAGGCAAATTATTTCTTATTTGGGGAATCTCAGTCTTCTCCTGCATAGAATCAGCTGTTTGACCTGTAGAACTACCTTAAGAATTAAATAGTGACCACAATCAACAGAAGAGCACAGCACTTATTGAATTTGTAGCTAGTCTTAGAGTGTTTTTTTTATTTTTCATAGCATTCAAGGCTTCTAAGAGAAGCTCAGTTGTCAAAATTTGAGTTTAGATCATCTAAACCTGCCTAGTTAATATTAGCAGATAGTACACTGAGGAAAGAAAAAAACTTGAGAGCAGTTTATCTGGCCCACTACTTCAGAACAACCCAGTTGGCAGTAAAGATTGTTGTTTGTATTTTGTTTCAGGGAACAAAATTCCAAGACCATTTGAGACTGACTGAACTCTTAGCAAGACAGACAGAGCTGTTCCTCACGGGGCCCTTCTTGAGCGTAGAGGGTCTGATTACTTCAACCATGTGATCTCCTTTTGGAGCCTCTAGACCAAGAGGTTTATCTGTAGAGGGTCACAGTATTAATGTGTTAGGTTTTGAGGACTATATACCTGTCATAACTATTCAGCTCTCCCCTAAGAGTACTAAAGCACTTATGGATGGCACATATATAAGTACATGTGGCTGCATTCCAATAAAATTTGATTTATACTTCACAAATTTGATTCATGTAATTTTCATGTCTTACAAAATAACATTAATTTCTTAGATCATTGTCATTAGTGATCAGCCCACAGAAGACAAAGCAGAGGCAACGTGAATGGGAGATGTGATGAGCAAAACCACACCTTTGCCCATGACGTTGACTTCGACCACATGGTCCAGTGCCAAGAAAGTTGGGAAATGTCATCTTGCTGTGTGCTCAGGAAGAAACAGAGAATGGGTTTTAGTGAATGGGTAGAAGGAAACACTAAATCTCAGTTCTTTGACCATTGATTAAAACCAGAATCGCACTTTCATCCCAAGTGTACTTGGCGCTCTGGCCATTCCAAGGCTCTGTGGCTCGGGTGGGGACTCCAGAATGAGAAGTGGCCAATGCAGTCCCCTGGCACTATCCTGATTTAATTCGCTTCTTTGGGTATCTGTGCTAAGTTAGATCACCATTATATGGCTGCATTTATAGCTTATAGACTGCAGAATGACATAGACCCTAAACTCAGAGCACACCAACAAAAACCACAATTCTGTTGAACAGCAGAGAGATTTCCAGTGGAACCAGCCTTCTTATCTCTTTTTTCTGCCTTACTATAAAAGTTTCACTCTTTCTCTATAATTGCTGGACCACAGTCACCAGCTCTGCAACTCCTTGTTGTTTTCCTAGGAAAAGAACCTGTCTCATTTGTGGCCCATCCATAAAATGAAAGCAAATGCAGGTTTGTTAAGAGAACAGTATGGAACACCAAAAAATATGTTCATGGGCAAAACAGAAATAAGAGCTGCTTTTGTTTGCTTTGGAGGTTCAAAGGAGGAAGTGGGTCGTTGTGCATACTTTCTTGTTCCATGTGGCAGACAGGATGAGTTAGAAGTATAGCACTGCCAATGGCCAAGGTCACGCACAGAAAGAGTAGACTGATTATCTATGAAGTATATTTAGAGATCAGACTTGGAGAAAATGTCTTGAAAAAAAAAAAGGGTTGAAATACCAGTACCAACGGTGTACCTCTGTTCAGCTTTCAGTTTTTGCTGTTATCTCAGTTTCAATATACAGTTAGTTTCTTCTTTTTTTGATGAGGAAATTTGGGCTCAGAAAAATTAAATCATTCTCTCAAGGAAGCACGTATTAACTGGCAATACTAGAAAATGTACACTAGCCTTCACATCAGTCCCTTGCCCTCAAAGGAGGGCTGCAGAAAGGATTGCGTGCTGAGATTTCCTGCTGTGGGTATGGGGATGCCATGAACAATGCTGAACAGTAGCCTGACATGACCCAAGTATACAACATGGAAGGTTAATCAACAAAAGAAAATTACTGTGCAGTGCCACTGGTGGGAAATAATGAAGAGCTTTCAAAAATGGCTAAACTACTAAAAAAGAGAGCGGAGAGTGACGTCAAATGAAATTGTGAGGGTCCACTATTTGAATTTAGATGTTGGCCTTTCCTGTGGCACCAAGAGGCCCAATGTGTTGAAGCCACTGGCCAAGTCCACCTCGGTTTGTTCCTTCTCCCTCTTTGTACCACTTCTTGGCAGTTGTGCCATGTTTGGGGCTCAACATGTTATCTCAGTAATCAAAATTAATCTTTGGAATAGTGAAGGTTTTTCCTTAATTCTTTACATGGGTATTATTTTCATGATGTTGAAAGAGAGTCTCTTAAGTAAGGAGAAAATGAGTGTAGTCAAGTGACTGATATCTAATCAGTAAAATTATCTGATTAGTACCACCACAGCTTTGGGTTTCTTTCAAGTCATTTAGGCAATAATTCAACCATGGTTCATTTTATTCAATCTCTTCTAGTTATCTAGATTATTTAATTGCCATCTGAATGAGCCCAGCTCCTCACACTTGACATTTCACACCAGCTGTTGAATGATAGGGCCTTATAACCTTGGAAAAAAGTGATTATCATTAATGTCTATTCTTTTAGACAGGAAAAGACATCAGTGGAAACCTTTGGATCTCATAGGCTGTATGATATTTGAACTTTTAGTAATGTTGTGAACAAGAAATAATACTTTAGCATATGATTTTTGTTTTTTCTTGGATAAGGGAACTAATTGGCAAAGCTTAGCCTTAATCCTTCTCCTGTGAACAACCAGCATCAAGCTTTAAAAAATAAACCTCTCTGTATTCAGACTCCCCATTCCTGTCTTTCAGCTTCTTTTCCCAAAACAAAGGATCCTGAACAAAGAGAATTTTCAAATGATATTCAGGTCCAGTTTATTGCTGAAATATTAGCATTCTAATAGGAAATTATTGAAAGGGGCTGAAAAGCGGGTATTTTTTTCTTTCATTTGATTGATATTGCCCAAAGATTTAACTTAATTTGAGCATACTTAACACGATTTCCAGATTGAGCAACAAATCTTCCTAAACCCTCCAACACTGTAAGCATCATGCCTCACTGGACCCTCAGTAATTGCTGCAGAGAGGTGGGAGGCTCAGCAGCCCAGGTAGACTGCATGCAGGGAGCAGTTAGGAACCTGACCTGTCACTGCACATTCACCATGTAAGTGTCATACCTGGAGGAACTAGCTATGGCTTCTGAGATAGTCAGACCATCTTCTTGAAGCTTTTTCTAACATGAGGTGGAAATGTTTTACAACCTATTGTAGTCTACTGTATGATCCAAAGTAGAATAGAGATTGTGGGAGTCTGCAGATTCGATCTCACAGAAGTAATAGGAGACATATTCAATGAGAAGAGATATAAAATAAATGTATTTTAAGTGTACTTGCACGTTGAAAATAGTAATAAATAATAACCAAAAGGCAAAATTCACTTATTTTGGATTATGTTGTTTTCTTTTGTAGTAAAAAAAAAACAAAACAAATACTTTGTGGAGCTCAATTACTGATTCAGAATATGATAGTAATCTAAAACCAGAGCAGTGACTTAGGTATTAAAATAATTCTTACATGTCTGAACTTAAAGCATGTAAATGCTGAATGTAACATGGTGACACATACCTGTGACCCCAGCACCCTGGGGGCTGAGGAAAAGAACAGTTATGAGTTCAAGGCCATCCTGGGTTATATAATGAGGATAAGGCCACCCTAAACTATGTACATACTGAGACTCTGTCTCAAAACAGAATAAAACAAAACAGTTAAATCATACGAGTTAAATTGGCAAGCAAAAGCTAATCAGCTAAATTCAATCAAAATTTATTGTTTGCTTTTTTCAGTTTATAAATTAAAACGATAAAAGAATGACCAATATGTGAGAGCATGTGAAGAGAACTACATTAAAAATAAGAATTTTTTTTTCCTTTTAGTGCTTTACTGGTATGAAGCAATAAACCGCTTCCTCATCAACATTTTGGTGCTATTTTTAGTTGTTATTATAAAACTCAAATGACTTTTGGACTGTGTAAGATCTAATGTAATATTTGGCATTTGTGGCATTATTAAATCAACACTAAAATTCTTGGGCAGTATCTTTTAATGCATAGTTACATAAAAGGTTGAGATAGTTTAGTGGTTAGCTGACTTGTTAGATTTAAGGTTGCTAGAAAAAGGAGAAGAGATATTTTGTTATTATACTCAGAAGAAACATTCCAAATCCCACTCTAAAAAGCCCAAAAGTCATAAACAGATTTTCCTTCAAATTTCCATCATTTCTTTTAATCTCCAAGGACTATGGACACTATAAGCCAAAAGTAGAATTTCTGAGAAACTGAATGAAAATGGGTAAAGAAAATCATTTCTAAAGCAGCCTCAATTCTTAAGGGGTTTGTGTCTGCCACTAAAAATAGATTACATTGTCATCTGAAGCTGGAAACTGAGGAGTGTTGCAGTTTTTCTGTCCTGGAGGTGATCATTTTGTTGAATGGATTACTCCACCCTCCTCTGGAAGGCAGGACCCTGGCGCCTTCCTGAGACTTGTACAGTTCTTTTGTGCACTGGGCCAGGATAATATGCTTCCATGGTGCTGGGCAAGTAGAGAGCTTCAAGAATGGGACCTTGCACGCTGAGGCAAGACAGGCAGGAGTAATTAGGAAAGGTAGCCGAAGATAGTATCCTGTGCTCCACCCCAGTCGCCTCCACTGGAGCTCTTGCTCAGCTGACTGTCGACAGAGTTCAGGGTATAAAGAGTGTTTTGCTGTCAGGGAGACATAGCTGCTGCATTTATAGGAAAAAATCTGTATGCCTACGCAGCACTATCAGTAAAATAGAGCTCCTGGCTCCCTTATGTTTTCTCTAAAAGGCACTAAAATCTCTGCATTCTGAGCTTTTCTCCAGGCTTTGCCCTGAATAGGATCAGCAAACAACTCTGACATGATTTGCTTCGGCTGTTCAGTCAGTAAGATTAGATAATCTGATGGTGCCTCTTTCCTCTGTCCTTCAGTGTCTGTAAGACACTTTTGCAAATGGAGCTGCAGTATTAAAAAAGCCCAAGTGATTGGGGATAAGTACATATTAACTTCAAAACAAAGTACTTAAACTGGGCGTGGTGGCTCACACCTGTCATCCCAACACACAGGAGGCAGAGGCAGGAGGATTGCTGAGTTCCAGGTTTGCCTGGGCTACATAGTGAGCTCAGAGCCAGCCTGAACTACAAAGCGAGACTCTGTCTCAAAAACCAAAGTACTTAGGATCAATACATACAAATACTGACATTAGCAAAGCAGTCATAACTATCATAGTGCTTAACATAAAAGGACAATGCCAAAATAATCTGAGCAGCATGAACTTCAGCCTGGTTCCTAGAATATGGCAAAAGTATTATAGAAATACACTCACTGTCACCCTTTCTCAAGCTCTGTGGTTTCCCTGTTGGTAAGATCCATTCTAATGGCTTTTGGTTTCCATGTTAAAACTACCCAAAATTTAATGCTCTTATCAGAAGAATTTGTCAGAATAGTAGTAGTGCAGGTAGGTTGTAGTCAGTACCTTTCCCATGTACCATAGAGTAGTGGTGGATAACAATCATTTAAAACATACACAAAGTAATTCAGAAAATTGTACCACCAGATGTTACACTTCTTGTATGCACTGAAAGACCCAGGGTCATATGGGCTCCGGGACCTAGAACATCTCTGCCGCCTGAATCACTATTTGACACTAACCTGGCCTTGATAATTATGAGTTGTTCAGAAGTCAGTCTGGTGTGTTTATAGAACATGAATATAGTTAGATGAGAGTAGATGCCTAGCCTTAAGTCCTGCCTTTAGGGAGCTTATACATGAATACAGGAGGCAGCTGCTGCTGGAGAACAAATGAGTCTTCAACCACAGCCTGCCCCTGGGGTAAAGGTGAACTAATATCATTCTAGATCACCAAGAAGGAAACTTCAGAGTCCCCAAAGGGCTCACAGTGCTAAGAAACAAGTGCATCTCCTAATACTGCTCATAACAGGCATTTCCAAGAAGATACAGTTATTTAACTATGTAGAAATCATATTAATGAGATGGGTCAAGTGATAACATTAGCATTTGGATCAGTAATCAGGAGCCATCCAACCAAAAAGTGATAGCCAGTGGAACTAAGGAAGGTTTACTGCTTTTAGGTTTACTGGTGTCCCTCAATTACACCGAGATTTCTCCTTCACAGTGGATCAGTGTTGCAATCCAACACTGCTGTTCCTAAATGCCTGAGATGGTGATCTTGTGGCTTCAATTATAAACGTAAGAGTTCCCCGAGCTCCTAGAAAAGAAGACTGCATACGACAGAGGGGAGTTAACTCAAGCAAATCAGAGACTTGCATATCCTTGGGTATATCCTAAACTCACGCTTAAGTCTGAGTACAGATTACCCAAGCAAGTCCTACCATATCCTTCTTAGTAAAGGGGGACATGCTGAAGAACTTTCCAAAAATTTTGCAATTTTACCTTTTAAAACTTTTTCAACATTTTAAAAGTTTGGGTTATGTTTTTGAAATACAATCTTTTTCAGTATTTCAGCACCAAAAGATAACCAAAATATTCTCAATGAATATTTTTGTATGTTTTAGTTTTTATTATAGAAACTTCCAAACAGAAGCAAAAAAACATAGACTAGTATAATGGAAGCCAGTGTACCTCTATAACTGCAACAAATATCAAGTCTTAGTCTTGTTTATCTGTCTCCTCACCATGTCCCACTGCTACCCTATCCTGTCTGAAAACATTTTTTGCAGGCAAATCTCAGGTACCCTGTGATTGAATTTGTGTAGACTTCAGTATGTACATAAGACTCTAGCAAAAGAATTTTTTTTTTTTTTTTGCTTTTGAGACAGGGTCTCGCTTTGTAGTTCAGGCTGGCCCTGAGCTCACTATGGTGCCCAGGCAAGCCGCTGCGAACTCAGCAATCCTCCTGTCTCTGCCTCCCGAGTGCTGGGATTACAGGCGTGAGCCACCATGTCCAGCATTATGGTATGCGGTGTTGATCGTTGGTGGGCATGTCTCCACACCCAGCATTATATGTGGTTACCGGGGATCGAACTGAGGACCTTGCACTTGCGAGGCAGGCGCCGGAACCACTGAGCTAACCCTCCGGACCCCTAGGAAAAGAAATTTTAAAACTACAAATAATAGATGGCACTCAGTAACTCACCTATCCTGCAAAATTTATAATGTCAAAATATCATTAAATATATACTCAATAGTTATATTTCTTTTTCGTACATTTGTAGCACATAATATTTGCATTTACCACAGGGAGTTCATATGTGTAAATTACATATCTTAATTCTTGTTTTGTTTCCTTCTTCTCTGACCCATCCAAATTCTTTTCCCCTTCCCATTTTCAGGAAGCTCTAGTTTCATTTTTTTTCTTCAATTCACATTTATGTATGTATGTATGTATGTATGTATGTATGTATGTATGTATGTATGTATTTAGAGACAAGGTCTCACTTTGTAGTTCAGGTTGGCCTTGAGCTCACTATGTAGTTCAGGCAAGTCTCAAACTCAGCAATCCTCCTGCCTCTGTCTCCTGAGTGTTGAGATTACAGGCTTGAGCCACCAAGCCTGGCATTTGTGGCATGTGGTACTGATTGCCAGTGGGTGTGAGCCACCATGCCTGGTATTGTTGTACATGGTTACCAGAGACCTCGAACCAGGGACCTTGGGCTTGCTAGGCAGGCACTGGAACCACTGAGCTAAACCTCCAGCCCTCAATTCACTATTTTAAATCTTTTTCTTTCCTTCCTCCTCCCTCCATCTTTTGTTCTCCTTACCATTTGAAAAACATCTCCCTTCTTCCTGTAGTATTTATTTTGATCTTTATTTATGTTTTAGGTCTCTCATATCAGAGAAACCATGTGATATTTAAGCCATATCTGATTTATTTCACTTAATATTATGTTCTCAAGGCACATCCACTTACCTAAAATGACTCTCATCTCTCTCGTGATGTCTGTCTTTCTCTATGGCAAATGTTACATTTCTTTACATTTGCTTGATGATAGGCATATAAGCTATAATATTATGATTTTTTAACCCTTTCAGGATGATACTTAGAAGAGGAATACCTGGATCAAATGAGTTTCTGTGTTTATTTTTCTGAAGAATCATCTCTGAAGTGGTGGTACTAGTTTACATTACTATCAACGATCCACAAGGATTCCTTTTTCCCCTTGAATCCCTACCAGCATTTGATATTGATTTCTTGATGACAGCCATTCTTTCTAGAGTAAGATGGAATCTTTATGTTGCTTTAGTTTGCATTTCTCTAATGGCTAGTGATAGTGAACATTTTTTCATATATTTATTGACTGTATTTCTTCTGAGAAGTGTCTGTTCATTTTGAGTGCCCATTTTTGACAGACTTTTATTTTGGGAGGCTCCAACATTCTTTGGAGTTCTTTACATATTCCAGATATTAGTCCTTTGTCCAAGGATAACTAGTAAAATTTTAATAGTTATATTTCTTTAATTTTTAAAAATATGTATTTCTAATTGTGGTAAAATACATCATAAACTTCACTAACCATTTAAAAGTACACTGAACTGCAGTGTTACTCCATTTACATTGTACCAATCAATCTCCAAAATGTTGTGTCTCATGTGTCAGCTTTCTGTTACTGTGACAAAATGCCCAAGAAATCATCTAGAGTGAAGAAAGATGTATTTCTTTTCATGGGTTCAGTCCATGGTCACCTTGGTCCATCACTGTGGGCCCTGCAGCAGAAAGTCATGGCAGGAGGCTGAGATGGAAGGAAGCTACTCATTTCCTGGCAGCTAGGAAACAGAGTGACATGGAAAAAGCAGAAGAAGGGGCCAGAATGAAATAGAGTCCTCAAGGCTACACCCCCTGATCCACTTCTTTCAGCTATGCCCCACATCCTGTTCCTATGATCTCCAATAATAACATCAAATCATTATATTTTGACAGAATTAATCCACTGATAAAGCTAGTGCCTTTCTGTTATAATCAATTCTGTAGTGTAACATTGTTGTACTTTGGAAATAAGCCACTATATACATCTGCCTTTTGGGGACCCCTTATAGTTCAACCATGACATCTTACAAAGTTGAATATATCCATTCAACATCTCCCTGTTCTCCTCTACCCCCAATTCCTTGCCACCTCTGTTCTACTTTCTATCTCTGTATCAAGTATCTTTTTAAATGGAATCTCATGTATACTACTTGTCTTTTTGTGAGTAGCTTAATTCACTTAGGATGCTATCTTCAAGGCTCATCCATATTACAATATGTATCAAAATTTCCTCCCTTTTAAAGGCTAAGTTGTATTCCATTATATGTGCAAATAACATTTATTCACTCATGAATCAGTTAACACTTGTGTTGCTTCCACCTTTTTGCTATTGTAGGAGTTCTTAGAAATGTAGAAGTTCTTTATATAACTTAAATATTAACTCTGTATCAGATCTGTGATTTCCAGATATCCTTTACATCCTATAGGTTGCCTGTTCACTCAGCTTTATGCACTTTGATGCACATATGTTAATTTTGATGTCACCTAATTTACGTTTCTTTTGTTGCCTATGTGTTTAGTGCCATACCCAAGAAATCATTCCTTATCATTATTTTGAAGTTTTTCCCTTAAGACTTTCAGAGTTCAGCTCTAACCTTTAAAGTGTTCATCTGTTCTGAGTTAATTTTTTGCATAGTATAAAGGTTCAGCTTCATTTTTTCTTGTGGATATTCAATTTTCCCATCACAGTTTGTTCAAAAGATTATCATTTCTCCATTGAATGGTCTTGGAACTCTTTTCAGAAATTGTTTGACCATATATTCATGGCTTATTGCAATTTTTCTGTTCTTTTGGTTTGTACATGTGCATTTGTGTCAAACATTGAGAAGAGCTCATGTTAGACATTGTGCTGGATAGCCAAGATGGAGAGAAAAAGATATAGAAATAAGAAAAAAATAGGACATAATAGCTTAAAATTTAAAATTTTTTGAAATGCTGAAGACAGAGAATTGAGAGATTTAACCAAACACAACAATGTACACATGGTAGATATATAAAATCCTCATCTGTGTGTGTTTGTGGTGCCCTACCATCAAGCTACATTCCCAATCCATGACAACCATTTTTTAGTTCTGTAATTTAAAATTTTATGCCCAAACCAAAAAGAAATATGTAACCCCCAACTCAAAAAATAAAGGACATATGGATAACCTTATATTCCCCTTTAGATAATAGCACACCACCTGTGGTAGCCAGGGGCAGCTTGGCCAACCTGAGAAGAGTCAGAAAGGAGGAGACACTGTACTGATGAAGGCCTGTGGGAGAAACCCTGTAAAACAATGGAGTCCTGGACTCACGGGCTTGGTCAGAATCATGATAAATTAATACAAGTAACCTGTATTGGGGGACAGATCCTTTGCTGTGATTTTTTTAAGGTCTTTGAGTGAGAGCCTCCGTTAGAAGTACTTCATTTTGCATTATGTTATAATTAAATATACATCCCTAAATACAGTATGACAGTTAAATTAACATACCATATTTATATTTATACTAATTTAATTAGTATGTATCATGATTAACATAATTGACATATAAACAAGTTATAAGATTAAGAATAATTATAGCCAGTATAATATATCTTAGACCTCTGCCTAGGCATCTTTTTTTTTGTTTGTTTTGTTTTGTTTTTTGTTTTTTTTTTCCAGTATCAGGGATCAAACTCAGACCCTTGTGCTTCCAAAGTAGGTGCGGTACCACTTGAGCTAAATCCCTAGCTAGGCATTTTTGAAGATAAAACTTTATGGCCGAAACATAGTTTGAAACACCACAGAAAGATGACACACTGGTAGATAAAAGTGAGACATTTATGGGCCATTCATACTGTTCGGTGAGTAAATGTTTCTTAAAATAGGTGGCAGGATGGCATGGAGCTAGTGGTATCCAGAAAATAGAACCTAGGGAAAGAAAGCACTGAAGATATCCACAGAAGAAATCAATGGCTACGACTAAACACACAGAAACAAAGACTGGTGAAGTTAAGACAGGAGTAGCAGGTTAAGTGGCTGGATGTCACAAGTGATTTAATGTGGACCAAAGAGAGACTGCTTATAAAGGCCAAAATGGGGCATTAGAAGGATATCAGTCTTCTAAAGAGAAAACACAGTAGAACCATGCTGCTTTGACTTGTCACACACCAAGATGCAGATGCCTTATAGACATGTAAGGAGAAACGAGCACAGGCAGTTGATATATGCACCTTCAATTGAGATTTCAGTTGTAACATGGGACTGGAATGGTGGTTGTTTGAGTCATGAGGCAATTTGAAGAATGGATGAACGTTCCTAGAAATTAGTATGGACAACTGATAATCAAATCTAAAAAGACACTGAGAAAGATTGATGGTGTCATAGACACAGAGGAGAAAACTTAAGAAAAGTATAGACTGCAGAGGCAAAGGCCATAGCCAGGCCAATTGACAAATCAATGGAAATGTTTGATGACAAAATTTACAACTAAAGTGATGTGGCGGCAAAGCTGCAAATAATTTTTCAAAAGTGATATAACATAAAAATGGTGTTTTAGAAGGAACCATTTCATAACTACAGCCCTGAAATTTATTATTTCAAGGTTACATTTTTTAAAGAAAGGCAAAATTAAGCCAAAGACACAGTAATTTTCAATTCTGTTTTGTTCTGAGAGTGTTTTTCTACTTTCTTCTAAGTATGCCAACATAAGCCAGAAAACTATGACTAACTTGTTAACCATTCTATATTAGGCTTCGTCACATTTGACTTATATCAGACATGTTTGAAACATTTCAAGGTATTAAACCAGTTTTGATTTTAAAAATAAAATATTTTAAAATGTTATTGATTATAATAGAAGAAATACAGTCTACTTATAAGAAGAGTTCTGGTTCCCATAGTTCTGTAGGCAAATCCATGAAGACAATCATCCATCCATCCATCTTCCCAAAATCCATCTATCTCATCTGTCTTCTACTATTTTTTCTTATATAAAACAGAATGAGGGGTAACTTTGTACCTGCCAGTTCACTTACAATGCAACAAATCACAACACTGCCGGAAACCAGCATTCCTATCTCTAACACTGAGCTATCCTTTATCAAGGATAGATTGATCATGACAGGGTTGTAAAACGGAAAATGCCTAAGTAAATTCCACACAGCAAAACAAACCAAGGAAAATTGTTGTGCCAAATCTGTATTTCACCTTTATGTGTTTGAAAGAGAAAGACAGAGATTCCTAGATCATGGTATAAAATGTTTTTGTCTTGGTTTATGCTATCTTGCTCTTTTTGTTTACTGTGAGTAGTGCTTAAAAGATGTTAAGGAAACAGTGCTGTCCACCAGAACCCTTCCCTGTTCTAAAATTCTCTCATTCCATTTATAACTAAACAGTTGTTTTGGGGTAGTAAATGTTTTATGACAATACCATTGAATGGCAGGTAGAATCAAACTGTTCAGGAATGAGTGCCTAGTAACAAAAGAGATTAACATTAGACAGTAAATAAGGCCAACATCTGCATTGTATTTTACCATAGGACTGAACATGCCTTTAAAATGTATTAACATACTGACCAGCAAGTCATTACTGTAATTTGTGAAGAAAAGTTGAAGTATACTCCATATTAACAATTGAGTACTTCTTGTGATGGCCATATAAGTAAGCAACCATAGGAAAGAGAAATAATACATTCTCAAAAGTAACAGTACCATGGCACATAAATTCCACAATTAGCAATTAAATACACATGTGTATCCTTCCTGATCACATAAAAAAATTCACGGACATGGTTATGAGACAAGTCAGTGTATTTTTATTGGCATGCACTACAGGGGTGCACACCTTAGTCAGGTGTTTTGTTTTAGAAACAGCTTTTTGAACTTTCCCTACTGATCCATTCTGCTCTTGGGCATATTTGTGCATCTGCTCTTTCCAACACCTTACAGAGAATACACTTGTGAATGAATAAGTGCTCATAAAAACAAGAGTAAATGTGTTGTTTTCCCTACTTATTTGCAAACTGTTTTAAGTTCTTCTAACCTGTGAAGTTGTGTAGATTTGAGGTGATGTTCAACAAGTACAGTGAAGGAGCATGAATCACTGTACAGTGGGTTGGAGGGAACTGTTTTGGTCTGTGCCTCCCCACAGCACTTGGACACTCAGTTGGCCTCTATGCCCTGTTCTTTTATGGACTACCAGGTGTTTGCTTTGCCCTCCACCAAGTCTTCTGCCTCCTTTCCACTACCACTCAGTGGCAAAGAAAGTGCAGGCAGGAGAGGAATTTAGGCAGAGGTGCCAGGCTGTCCTATTTTCACAAACCTACCTCCCTTCTCTCTGGACAGCTGCCACTCTGGGGGTGGGCAGCCCTAGTAGTGTGGGTCCTGCTGGCTCTGCCCTTCTGGCCTCGGATGACTGGCCAGTGTTGCTCAGGGACGTTCCTCTGCCAACCTTGCTACCTTCTAGGTGTGCAAACATGTATCACAGTGCCAAAATGGAAGACAAGATTTTTTATGGCTTTATGGAGGCCCAGAGGTAAAGCACAGCTCCCAACCTATGGCTCTACTCCTACTTCCTGCTGTGTCTTCAGAGCACAGGAGGAGACAGGACTCTTCCCCTGGCCAGTCAAGGATGTGCTATGCTTTAGTTATATATGAAGAGCACAGTGTAAGGCACAGACAAGTCTTCAGATTTGAAATGTAGTAACTTCTTCAGAAGACAGTGCAGACATGTGCAGTTTCTGATAGTGGTATGTTAGTATGGCTGCACTGAGGCTGAGTCTTATTTTTTTTGAGCTTTAGGTTCTTGACTGTAACATAAGCTTAAATGTATACAAATATGCACCTAGCTGGTCAGTCAGCTACCTGAAGGCATAATGTCTCTTAACTACAGTTTTGTACTTCCAAAATATAAGAAAAATATATCATAAGTTATCATTCTTTGAAAGAATTAAAATATACACATAAGAGTTGATGTTTTCAGTTTTTAAATTTTAATTCTTTGGGTACAATTTAGATATATATAATGGTCACTTCTATCATAGGGAATTTGTACCTGTACATGATACATCTCTTTTTCTCCATTCCTTTCCCCTCCCTTCAACTCTTCTTCCCTTCCCTACTTACAAGAGCCCCATTTTCATTTTATTTCTTCATTTTTTTCTCTTTCCTTCCTTCCTTTCCCCTATCTCCTTCCTAGTCCCCTTTTCTTTTGAACAACTTTTACTGTTTCACATTGTCTGTTTTACATTTTGGTTTCTGTTTATACTTTGTCTTATACCAAAGAGATAATGCTATATTTACATATTTATTTCACTTAGGAATAGGGTCTCAATGTGCTTCTATTAATGTCTGAATTTTATCCTTCTTTATGGATGAATAGTATTCCATTGTATAAAAAATCCGCATCTGTTTTTTGTTTTGTTTTGTTTGTTTGTTTGTTTGTTTGTTTGTTTTGAAACAGGGTCTTGCTTTGTAGTTCAGGCTGGCCCTCAGATCACTATGTAGCCCAGGCAAGCCTGGAACTCAGCAATCCTCCTGCCTCTGCCTCCCGAGTGCTAGGATTACAGGCATGAGCCACCACGCCTGGCACAAAGCCACATCTTTTTATACATTCATTGGTTGATGGGCATCTGAACTGTTTCCAAGATTAAATTGTTATAGATTCTGCTGCTATAAACATAGGTCTGCACATATTTCTGTAGTAAGATGATTTTAATTCTTTTGGGAAAATGACCAGAAAAGGAATAGCTGGGTCAAATGGGACTTCTAATCATAGTTCTTGGAGGAATCTCCACAGTGGTTACCCCAGTCTCCATTCCCTCCCACAGCTGAGAGGAGTTCCTTTTTCCCTATGTCCCTGCCAGTATTTGTGGTTGGTCCATTTCTTGATAGTAGCCATTCCAGAATGAGATAGTATCTCAGCATTGTTTTCATTTGCATCTCTCAAATGACCAATGATATTGAAGATTTTTTCATATATTTGCCATTTATACTTCACCTGAGTATTCATTTCAGGCACCCATTTTTGGATTGGGTCTTTAAATTTGAGAGGTCTGAATTTTTTCAATTCTTTGTATGATCTAGATGTTGGCCCTCTCTCCGAGGGACAAGTTGCTAAAATTTTTGCCACTCTATAAGTGGTCTCTTCATTCTGATGGTAATTTCTTTGCTGTGTAAAAGCTGTTCAGTAGGATGAGATCCTGCTGTTGATTGCTTGTTATTTTTCCCAGTGCACCTGGAGTTTTGTTCATGAAGTCTTTGGCCACACATAAGTCCCTGAGAGTTCTCCTTGTTCTCTCTTCCAGGAGATTTAGTGTTTCTGTTTTAACATTTACATTTTGATCCATTTTGATTTTAGTTTAGTGCATGGAAAGAAACATATGTGTAATTGTAGTCTTCCACATATGGAAGGACAGTTTTTCCAGCACCACTTATTGAAGAACCTTCTTTCCAATGAAGATGTTTGGCCCTTTTTTCAAAGCTAAGGTAGCTGAATGTGTATGGGGTTGTTTCTACATCTTCTAGTCTATGCCACTGATGGTTTGTTAGGATTTTTAGAATGCCAGTAAAACCTTTAAAAACTATTACTTGTACTTTCCCTCTGGAAAAAAATTACTTTCTTTATTTACTATACAGAATTCAACCATGAGTCATGTGCTTTCTGGGTTTCATGCATTACAAATACAAAGCACTATAAAATGCAAATATTTACATAGCCCCAAATTTGTGTCAATACTGTGGATATTGTCAAGATATGGGATGTGCGGGACAGACTGACTCCTAATTTCAAAGGCTGGAAGCCTGGACATTTTGCAGTGCCACCCTTCAAAGCTCTTTGGTGGCTTGTTGTAGAACCTGAAGATCAAGATCTGCCCTTAGCTAGGAATTGTGTCAGAGGTCACTGTGGCCACCACTTTCTACTTGGACTGTGCTCAAAATTGCTAGACAGTCTGAAAAAGTACAAAGAATGATGCAGAATTACTGTATAAAATATACATACTAATTACCTTTTGGAGATGTATCGTATATTTTCTGATATCTGTGGCAATACTTTTTAGATGTTCTTAATGTATTTTGGTACAATATAGACAAGGACTTCTTGTCTTGCTCTGGAAGCAGACATGTGAGGCTCAATCTCCTCTACTTTGTCTGAAGAGCCTTAGATGTTCCTTTTTGTAGTATTTTCTGCAATTATTTACCTCTTCCTTATGCAAAGTAATAGAAATAGTTGGGGAACTTAGTCCCCAAACTTACACACAGAATAACTTCTGCACACCGGAAATGACAGGAGCCCAAGTCTTCCTCTGAGTCTCTTGCCTTCCACCCATCCTGATGCTGATTCTCTTTCAACGTGATGCTATATCTTGTGAAACTTGGTGCATAAATAAGTTCTTGACCTGAACACTTTTTCTTTTAGGATCCACCCACTTCAGTGTCCCTCGGACTACGGATGGAGGAAATGATTTTCAATTTAGCAGACACACATTTATTCTTTAACGACTTAGAAGTAAGTCCTAATTGTTTTATGCATACTTTATGCTATATGTCTGAAGATACATGTTTGATTTTAAAATAAGAATGGGATGCTACATTTTGAAATAAGAGGATTAATGAAGCAAAGTAATTATTTCCCATATGGCCACATGTTTTGCCTTCATAGCATTTCTGTCTTGCTTTGCTCTAGCTGTTGTGTTTCAGAGTCAGATCTGCATGACCACCGGTAAGGATTAATATTTATATCAAGAATCCTAAATATGAATACTATCTGCTTATTATCAGAAGCCACATTCAGAGTTGACTGGCTTTAGAATCACTGTTGAGATGTATTCCCTTTAGAATGCAACAGAATTCATCACACTTGAATATGCTATCCTTGTCAGACTTAATATATGAGGTCAGATGCTTTTCTGGTGAGTCCAGTTGTTTGGAAAATACTGAAGTCAGGTCTCTGCTGTTTGGGTTGCTAGGATTTCTTTAACTCCTGCAGATTTTACTGGTCCGTTTCGATTTGGGGAATCTTTCATAAGATGTCTAGTTAAATGTGTTACAGACACCGACAGACATAGTGTTCTCGGTTATCAGAATTCTTAGGAATAAAGAGCATTGTTTTTACATATCCCCATCATGAGAAAACACGACTATAACTATATTTCAGGCCCTTCTTAATAGAGACAGTTGTTTATTTAAATATTGCTGTTAAGCAAGCTTGTGGTAGGGCTGCCAACAGGCATTAATCATCAAGTTGTTGTTTTGCTAGATTTTATAAATGTATGTTATTTCAGACAGGAGAAGAATCTGAAAGATTCAAATAGAACTTTTACTGATCAAAGTTAATTGGCAGCAATTGGCCTTTAAATATTTCCTGATGTTTCCCTTTTCAAAATCAAGCAAAATGCACCTTATTTAATAGATGAGCCAAAATCATTTGAAAAATGCCAGTGTGTGACAGAACTTAAATGTGGTTTGTTCAACATCTGTCCCATATTTTGATTCTTTTCATCTGCAATGAGACTACTCACAGATGAATTGGCAACTTCCAGTGCAATAAAATTATTTAAATGTGCTTTATTTTTCCCATTCCTTAGCACAATATTTATTTTTACGCTTAGAAATAAAATGTAAAACTTTTCTGGATTTTAAAGTGTTTGCTTTCCTGAAGGAAATTGTATGTAAGACATTCCTGTTTTTTAAGATGGAAATATTCTAAGTGTGTGACAATCTTAGAATTGTCCTTTTAAAAGCTTAATCAGACTTCTTTTCAAAAGCTGTTTCTAATTTATGGTTGTAATTCACTTCATGAGAGAGCAGCACCAAAAATTCCGTATTTTACTAGTGTATTAAAAGTCCTTTCTGAATTTTCCGTTTGTTTGTAAAGATACAGCCTACCCTGGTATTTTGTTCTGAGGGCAACCTGGTTACTCTTGGTGATGTTAATAGGTGTGAATGACACCCATCGAGAACAAATTAGAAACAATTTACTATTGTTTCAAAATTCTAGTTTCTTAAAAATGTCAGTTTACCTGTGCAGTACAAAAGCTATGTTCTGAAAAAGTAAGAAGTTAGACAAGATAGACAAAGTAAGACGTGGTTTACATATAGACAAAAAAAACTTAAAAACTTACTTCTGATATAATACAACCAAATTTTCATTATCATGCTAAAGTATAAAAAACCAAAGTAATAAACATATTAATATTAGAAGTTCTAATTTAAAGATTTAAAATATAAATTTTTTCATAAAGTCAAATTAAGAAAGGATAAAAGAATAGTACTCTTGGCAGGCTTTGAAATATAGTCTGTTCTTAACATGAGGAGTATTTCATTTTAGAAGTAGAAAAGAGACAAAATATAATTCAAATAAATATAAAAATAGTATAAAAACTGAGTTTATAGTCTTGCAGAAGTTAATTTTAAGTTGCGTTACTTGAAAGTAAAGGTATCAATGAAAGTTTCTTTTAGATCGACTTTGGGAATCTTTTATTTACATAACATTTTAAAAATAAACATTTCCTCATACTTATTTCAGTTTTTAATTTTATAACTATTTCTATACTTGAACAAACCTGGGACTGATCATTGCAAATATAGGTTACTTTCAAATTAAAAAATAAAAATGTTTCCTGGAAAAAGCCATTTTCTTGGCTCGATGCTCTTAAGGAAACCAAGATCATCTCATCAGGCAGAAATGACGAGGTAATGCCTGATTACACGTACCCATTAGCAACGCATGGAGGTGGGGCACATTAATATTTTAATATTTGTAAATTACATAGTTTCAGTTTCTTAAGGTCCAGGATACAAGTGATTTGAAGAAGTTTAACAGTGTCTTGGTTAGGCCAGAGTGTGATTTCTCTATTCTGATCCCTGAGACTGGGACACTTTTTTTAATCTTAACATTTTGCCAGTTGTCTCTGGATAATCTGGTTAGTTCGCAGTCACTCATTAAAACGGTCTGAGTAATGAGATACACTATATAGGAGGCTTCCAGTAACATTTGTTATATTATTGGAGTGTGTGCTTGAGTTCACTAGAATATGATTTAGAAAATCCTGAGTAAAATTTTAAGGGCATTTAGAAATAATGAGCAGCAAGAAATAAAAATATTAATCCTGTTAAGTTTTAAAAGTCTTGCTTGTCATCTCACTGAGTGGCTTTTTTAATTTTAGAAAAGGCATAATTTAAATCAATTTCGATCCTTTGGGCAAAAAATGTAAAGGACCAATTTTGTTTTTCTGTTTATCAGAGTGTTTGACTGCTAAGGAGAAAGAATGACAGGGAGACATAATTATCATAGGACATAATATTTTCCCCACCGCACCAGGGGTAGATGTTAGTTCCGTGGTACACTTCTGGCTTTCCTGTTTCCCAGTCTGACTAACATCCCGTCGTTGTACAAAAATGCTCTCCATGTGCAACATGATAATACTTAAATGGAAGTCATTTTTGATGAATGACAGTCCAGATTTGGAGGGGCTCTTTCTGGCTTCTTTAGTAAAAGTATGACTCTCACTGACTGGATGGAGAAAGGGTTCTTTCTATTGGAGTTTAATTGAAAAGCAGTCTGCAGACAGCTAGGAAAGCCTTTCAGGGATGATAATGTTTCAGTTTAACCTGCTGCTCGTCAGTTCTCCAGCTGGACTTTTCTACAGCTAAAAGAAAATGTCTTATAAAGACGGATATAAGTCTAAAGAGAAAACAAGCCATTGTGCTGCGGTCAGGTTTTCATTTCCACCTGGTGTGAAGGGCTGTGATTTCTAGATCCTGCCCCGAGGTTGCCATTCTAACTGGAATGGTTGACTTGGCGGCCTTTCCAGGGTGCAGGAGCTGGGAGTCTGTTCCCAGGTCACATGTGACTCTGCAGGACCCGGGTTCAGTGGCGGGAACCCCCTCTTGTGTGATGCAGGCGCACCTGGCACATACATCCCCCATACCTCTAAAGCGTGAGGCTGTGTCGGGCTGCCCCTCTTCTCTGGTGCTGTTTAGTTGGGACAGACCAGAGGACTCTTCGGTTCCCGGGTGTCAAGAGAACAGATCCTCGCACCCTTGCCTGGACTTTCTGTAAATGCTTGGATCAAGTGTGGTTTTTCAAACACCTACACTTTTATCCTCTTATTTTCACATATTGTAGCGTAACATGGCTGGGGCAGAAGATTCCAGTCTCACTAGACTGTGGGTTTGGTGAATCAAAGGCCAAGGAGAAAAGCTTGTGGGTCATGTCTAGATTATGACATCATTTCTAGAGAATTAGCTAAAGTGATTTTTATTAAAGCAAAGATGTGAGTTTCCACCTTGTTTTAATTCAGGTTTTAAATCTGCAATATGTTTTATTCCTATAAAATCCAGGTTGTCATGTATTAATTATTTCAGTACATCTTATTTAGAAATGTATGTTTTGCTAGGAAAAAAATCTTCAAAATATCAGTCATGGCTGGAGATTTAGCTCAGTGGTTCCAGCACCTGCCTAGCAAGTGCAAGGTCCCTGGTTTGATCCCTGGTAACCACACACAACAGTACCGGGTAAGGTGAGTCACACACACCAGCAATCAGTACCACATATCACAGTGATGGATGTGGTGGCTCACACCTGTAACCCCAGCACTTGGGAGGCAGAGGCAGGAGGATTACTGAGTTCAAGGCTTGCCTGGGCTACATAGTGAGCTCAGGGCCAGCCTGAATTACACAGCGAGACCTTTTCTCAAAAAAAAAAAAAAAAAAAAAGAATATGTCATTCCAACATCAAGTGATTCCGGTGCAACACACCATATTGACCAAATAGTCATACCTCCAAATGTATAAAACATTTAAAACTAATCCAGAAGTTGAATTTTTGAGCTGAATAAATATAATTCATCTAGAAAGTGCTTTATTCTTTATAAGGAAAGAACACACTCTGGTGCCTAGTATCTAGTTTTGTGGTTTTCAGCTGTCAGAAAAGGAGTCTCACTGGTATTGGCAAGGATGGGTCTACAGGAAAAGCCCAGGCTCTTCTCTACTTTGACTCCCTTTCATGAGTCCAAGGCAACAATGCGAGAGTCTGAGCATGTCAACAATTGCATCCTGGGCCGGAGGGTTAGCTCAGTGGTTCCGGCGCCTGCCTCGCAAGCGCAAGGTCCTGAGTTCGATCCCCGGTGACCACATATAATGTGGGGCGTGGAGACATGCCCACCAACAATCAACACCACATACCACAATGCCGGATGTGGTGGTTCACGCCTGTAATCCCAGCACTCGGGAGGCAGAGACAGGAGGATTGCTGAGTTCGCGGCGGCTTGCCTGGGCACCATAGTGAGCTCAGGGCCAGCCTGAACTACAAAGCGAGACCCTGTCTCAAAAAGCAAAAAAAAAAAAACAAAAAAAAAAAACCAATTGCATCCCAATCTAAATATCCCTCTGGACCCAGAGATAAGTGCGAACAGACACACACACACACACACACACCACAGCTTGTCCTTTTCATGTCTGTACATAGGCTTTGTTACACATGAGTTTTTTGTTTTTTGTTTTTCTCTTCTGGCCTGATGAATTCAGTAAACATCAGAAACCATATTTCTTGGGTCCTAGTAGCCTTCCTCCTATTGCAATGTATACACATTGAGTTTTTATTTCTATTTTTATTTTCAGTATTTCTGCAGTACATAATAGCTACATTGGCTTGGGGGAACTGGTACATGTGTGTAGCACACCTTTATCATCTTTATCCCCTTCCCCATCTCTTTCCCCTCTCCTCCTCATTTCCTTCCACGTCTCCAAACACTCTGCCTTTTTGTTTCCTTTCATCTCTTCTTTAATTTTCTCTTCTATGTACTTATGATTTAGGTTTCTCATTTAAGAGAAAGCAAGAAATGTCTAACATTTTATTTCTCTATCTTCCCTGAATGTCTGGCACAAGTTCCATCCACGTTCTAGCAAATAACACAATTTCATTCTTCCTTGTGGCTGTATAGGATTTTACTGTGTGTATCCATACCACATTTTCCTTACCCATTAGTCTGGTGGTGGGCAGTTTAGCTGTTTCCAGAGCTTAGCTATCTTGAACTAGGCAGCTATAAACATGAGTATGTGTATATCACTGTAGTATGATGTGTTTAACTCTTTCAGAAATACACCCAGGAGATGTATAACTGGGTCAAATACAATTTCTGTTTCCAGTTTTTTTGAGGAATCTTCATCCTGATCACTATAGCATTGTACTAGTGACATTCCCACCAACAATATATGAGTTCATTTCACGACATCCTTGCCAATATTTGTTTTTTCTGTGTTTGTGAACACGGCCATTCTGACTGGAGTGAGATGAAAACTCAGAGTTGTTTTGATATGCATTTACTTCATGACTAAAATGAACATTTTTTCAGGTATTTCTTGGCCATTTGTCTTTTTTTTTTTAGAAGTATCTGTTCATTTCACTTTCCCACTATAATTGGTTTTTTTTGTTGTTGTTGTTGTTGTTGTTTTTTGAGACAGGGTCTCGCTTTGTAGTTCAGGCTGGCCCTGAGCTCACTATGTAGCCCAGGCAAGCTTCGAACTCAGCAATACTCCTGCCTCTGCCTCCTGAGTGCTGGGATTACAGGTGTGAGCCACCATGCTTGGCACTGTATGTGGTTACCAGGGATTGAACTCAGGACCTTACACTTGTGAGGCAGGTGCCGGAACCACTGAGCTAAACCTCTGGCCCAGGGGCCATTTGGTTTTTTAACATTTTTTCCTAGTTCTTTTTATATTCACTCTGTTCATTGTTTCCCTTGTTGCATTAAAGTTTTTAATCAGATATAACATCATTTGGATTTCTGTTCAGGAGTTTTTTTTTTTTTTTGAGACAGGGTCTCGCTTTGTAGTTCAGGCTGGCCCTCAGCTCACTATGTAGCCCAGGCAAGCCTTAAACTCAGCAATCCTCCTGCCTCTGCCTCCCGAGTGCTGGGATTACAGGCGTTTGCCACCATGTCCGGCATTGTGGTATGTGGTATTGATGGCTGGTGGGGGTGAGTCACCACACCCAGCTTTGTATGTGGTTACCGGGATCAAACTCAGGACCTTGTGCTTGCAAGGCAGGCACCAGAACCACTGAGCTAAATCTCCGGCCCATGTTCAGGAAAATTTTGCTCCTATGTATGGCTTTAACCTATGTGTCTTATTTGACCTATGTATCGTTTGATAATTTCAAGGATTGTTATCTTTGATCCATTTTGATTTTATTTCAATACAAGATGAGAGATGAGGTTCTAATTTTAGTCTTCTGCACAGAGATATTTGGTTTCCAAGCACCTTTTGTTAAAGGCCATCTTTTCTCCTGTGTATGTTTTCATCCCCCTTTGCTAAAAAATAAAATAGCTGAAAGCATATGGGGTTGTTTCTTTGTCTTCAGTTCTATTCCACTGGCTTTCCTATCTGGCTTTGTGCCAGTTCCCTGCTGTTATGTTACTGCATCTTGGTAGTATAACTTGAAATCACAATTGTGATGCTTCCTACTTTGCTCTTTTTGTTTAGGATTGCTTTGGCTATTCTGGTCTCTTCTGGATCCATGTGAATTTCAGAATTATTTTTGAATTCAATGATGAATATTATTGGTAATTTTAATAGATATTTTGTTAAATCTGTGGATCACTTTGGGTTATAATGATTTCATTGTCATCAGTTCTGCCATCCCCAGAAGAGGGAATGTCTTTCCATTTTCTTACCTCGTCTTCAGTCTCTTTCTTCAGAGTTCTGTAGTTTCATTACAGGGGCATTCACCTTCTTGGGTATGTTGATTCCTAGCCCATGTCAAGAAATCAGTTTTTCAAGCAACAAAATGTTATTAGACATGATAAACTCTATTGAGTTCCTTTTAACTCTCTTGCAATGGAGACCCACAATAAAGCATTGCTTCTATTTTACTCAGAATTGTTATTAATATGTAATTTTTATTCCTATTTTTATCATTTCTCATAAGATTCAATTTATTTTATCTAGTTAAAATAGAAATGAAAACATATTTAAACTTTTTAAAATTGTGATATAGGGACATTTTATATATACATCATGATCCCACTCAACATTGAAAATTGGTTCCAGTATATGACATGACTTAATTTGCATTTTTCCCATTCCCCTGCCACCCTACAACCCCCACCCCCGTATACATGAGTTTGTTTCCCCCTTTTTTAAACAATCACAATTTTGTCTTTCCCCTTGTTATTTACCCCTACCTAATTTGATGTTTATGAAAAAGTTAAGTCAAATACACATAAACACACACACACACACATTAGCTTAACATAATAAAAAGACATTTACCCTACACCAGCAGTCAATATTTGTACTTAGCAGTAAAATGATAAGGGCAAATTGCCAATAAAATAGAACTAAAATAAAGATGCCCTCTGACAATCCTACTGCTCAGTACTGTTCTAGAGATTTCATGCAGTACAGTAAGACAGTATAATTAACGATATTAAAAAATTAAAGCCATTGGCATTTTTTTTGAGACAGGTGTCACTTTGTTTGTAGTTCAGGCTGGTCTTGAGCTCACTATGTAGCCCAGGCTGGCCTAAACCTCAGAGCAATCCTCCTGCCTCTGCCTCCCGAGTGCTGGGATTACAGGCATGAGCCACCACGCTTGGCATTAAAGTCATTGGCTTTCATAAGAGATTTGATATATAAAGAACATTAAGGAGAACTGTAATATTCTTAGAATTAAGTAATAAGCTTTGACTGTGAAAGAATAGAAAATGTAAAAATCAGTAGCCTTTTATAAAAGAGATATACAGGAAAATAATTTTAAAATTTTGGTAGAAATTATAACACAAAAACAAAATAATCAGAAAAGGAAAAATAAGGAGTGCTTTATATAAAAAGTTATATATTGTGATAAAACTATAACAATGCTGAGAGATAAAGGAAGATTTGAATAAATGAGCCAACTTTCCTTTTTCTTTGTAATTGACAGAATTGTTCTGAATTTCACTTGGAAGAATAAGTAGTCAGTAGTACTTAGAAATCTTTGGCGAAACATGGTGAATGAGTGTCTGACTAGCCAAATACTAAGAGTGTTTTATGCCTCTACAATCACATAAAAGTTTATGTTACTTAGCAGTGACACTGAGCTAACTACAGAAAGAAGAAGGAATTCAGACAGACTGGAAGTTATAGGAAAATATTGTTATAGGAAGTTATAGAAAAATGTGTTAAACAGATCAGATTTCACGTGAAGACATGGTTTATATACCTTAAACACTATTAAAATCTATAAATTAGACAGTTAAAATATGCAAGAATAAAACACAAAGAGGAAAAAATAAATAACTAATTTTAAAAATTTAGTCATTTGGAAGTGAGAACCTAAGAGCAGTTAATTACACATCTAGGATTTTTACTGAATTATGCAATTTTAGTCATAGTTTGCTTGTTGATCTAGATGTTACTTCTATCAATGTGTTAGTTTGTTAAAAAAAATTCTCAAGTTGTAATACTTTTTAACTAAAATTTACTTTTAAAAAAGTACTTTATGGGCATGGTGGAATATTTCTGTGATCCCAACACTAGGGAGACTGAGACAGGAGGATCGTGATAAGTTTGAGACCAGCCCAGACTACATAGTGAGACCTTGTCTCAATAGATAAAGAATGAAAAAGTACTTTTAGATAAATACACATACATGTATTGCTTTACTCTAGATTGGTTCTTTAAAAAAATGTCCTATATAATATATTCACTTTTCTTTCTCTAGCAGTGCTTGGTAAATACATGATGGCATAAGTGGATGAATAACAGTTTATAAAAAGATAAACTCTGGAATTTTAACATTGATTAATTTCCGAGAGCCAAAGTTTTATTTTTATTTTTCTGTGTATTTCAAATTTTCTATAAATATATGTATTTGTTCTATAATCAGGAAAGCAAGTAAGCACTATTTTTAATGACCAGAGATAAAACAAAAGACAAAAACATGCAAAAATCTGTAGCCAATAAAACAAAAATGATGTTATTGCAATTCATTAAGAAAAATATAAATAATTCTACAGAATAAATGAACAAGGTCTATAAACAGCCCCTTCTCAAAACCATTCAAACTATCAACCTAGATTAAGACAGCAAGAATGTTGGCAAAGGCTTAGTGCAGTCTGTGGTGCTGTGTGTGTTGCTGGCAAAGATAAATTGATACAAGTTTTCAAAACAGCAGTTTGATGATATATAGTCAGATCCTTAATTTGTTGATCCTTTTATTCTATAATTGTACTTTCAGTATGTTTTCTAAGAAAATAAAGGCCTGGGGTGCAGCTCAGTGGTGGAACATGGTTATTATGTACAGAGTGCTGGTTGCAATTTCCAACACTACACACAGACACACAAGCACTCACATGAGTTGCAATAATATCACTAAAATAATAGTAATAAGCATTTATTGAATATCTATCCTACGTGTCTTGCATATGTTATTCAATTTAATATCCTGATGTCTTTTATTATTTCTCTTTTATGGAGGAGCCAAGTAAAACTTAGGATGGTTAAAACAAAAACTGCGGAGTAGCAGATTCTGACTCATCTCCAACACTAACCAGAAGTCCACTCATCCCTACTCTGGGTCCCCTGAGGTGTTTTTATTTTGACATTAAAACATAAGGGGTTTTGAATATCCAGTAAGAAGTTAATGATAATATATAATATAACCTCTTTAAAAGTTAAGACTTTATTATTTTTAAGTACAAATACTCATAACTCGTATTTTAAAAGTTAGTATATAATACAAGATAGCCATAATGTTAAAACTTATTAAATATTGTTTAAAGCCTGAGGGAAATAGATTTTGCAAAGCTACCATGGATAAGCGAAGAAAATGCGCTATTTAGAGTAATTTTAGTATTATTCTGCCATAAAGAAAGATTAACTTCACTCACTGGTCGGAAAATGGATTCACATTTAGGCCATAATGCTGAGAAAAATAAATCAGGCCCACAAGTTTAAGTGTCACATAGTCTATCTTATATTAGAAACCCAAAGTACAGATAAAGAGTAAAATGAAAGGCAGATAGCAGGCAGAATGGACATAGGTCTTTCTCCACTGGGAAGACCAAGAGATGGAGGGAGGGACAGGGAAGGGAAGGAAAGGGTGCAGAAAAAGGAATACAGATGTTACACACAGGTACCACCTCCACGCAAGGATGTAAGCATCGTACTGCTTACAGGTACTAAAAAAGTTTTTTTTTTTTAAAGAAAAGCTACAATGGTATAATTCAAGAGATACAGAAAAAGTTTTCAACATAATCCAACCCTTCATGATGAAAATAGGTACAGAAGGATATTACTTTGAACTAATAAAACTATAAATGAAAAATCCACTGCCAACCTTATACTGAAGGAGGAAAAACTGAAATAATTCTCTCTAAGGAATGAGACATCCACTTCCTTTTGATGAGGTACTGGAAACTTCAGCCAGAGCAATCAGGCAAGAGAAAGTGATTAAACAGATAATAATAGACAAAGAAGTCAAGATGTCCCTATGTCATAAACAAATTAAAAAACATAGCAAGTTATAAAATCAACACATGAAAATCAGCAGCATTCCTGTACATTTATCATGAAACCCTTGAGAAAGAAATCTGAGAAGTCATTTCTATTCACAATGGCTTCAGAAAATTTAAATACTAGCAACCAAAATTGTTTTTAAATGAGCAATCTACAAAATATAGTGTGTGATTCTGATTTCAATATCTATGACGTATGGAAGGTATGTGTATTAAAAAGTTACATCATTTCTGAATGATTGTTATAAATACTGTTTCTCTGTTATGCCACAAAGCTAAAATGTTCTTACAGCATCTTGCAATCTCTTTTCTTATCATGAGAACATACTGACATATTATACTTTTTATTAATAGTACTGATAAATGGAATATTGAGGTTCATTTTGTAAGATATCATGTAGATTTAACATATCTTGATCTTTTCCATCCATTATCCCACTTTTCCCCTTCTTTTCCCTCTCTCTGACCACTGTCACCATCTCCAATAGTCTACTTGCTAATTTTATGTTATTGCTTTATATATTTATCTAGTTAGCTTAATCCTCATGTAAGAGAAAACATGCAAAACTTAACTAAGTCTGGCTTATTTCACTTAACATAATAGTCTTAAATTCCATCCATTTTCCTGCAAATGTCATGATTTCATCCTTATTTATGCTGAATAACATTCTATTGCATAAACCAGTTATACTTTATTTAACAATTCACTTATCACTGGGCATCTAATCTGTCTCCACAGTTTGGCTATTGTTAGTTATGCTACTATAAACGTGCATAGGCATGTTTCACTGGTATATATGTTGAGTTTAATCCTGAGAGTTTTTGCTCACAAATGCATGAAAGGTGTAATATAGCTGGATCACTTGATATTTCTGTGTTTATTCATTTTGAGGAATCTGCATACATTAGACTAGTTACAGTCCGGCAACAATTAAGAGTACACCCCCCAACCTCATTGCCATTCATTGTCTTTAGTGTTTTTGACGATGGGCATTCTGCCTGGTGTGAGATGGAATTTCAGTGTTGTTTTCATTTGCATTTCTCTAGTGGCTAATGATGTTGGACATTTTCTAATATACTTATTGGTCATTTATACTTCTTCTTTGGAGAAGTGTCTATTTAGTTCATTTGCCTATTTTTAATTGGGTTGTTTTTGAGTTCTTTATATTAATCTTCTATCTGAAGAGTAGGCAGTGAAAATTTTATCTCATGCTAGGGGTTGTCTTTTCACACTGTTTATTATTCCCTTTCCTGTGCAGAAGGTTTTTAATTTAAAATAATCCCATTTCTTGATTAATTTGCCTTTAATATGTAACTCTTCTGTGATGCTGATTGGATTCCTCTGTGTTTCTGGAGTCCTAGTCAAGAAGAATTTAACCATGCGTATTACTTCCAGTTCCCCTGTGTTAGGTTCCAGCAGTTTCAAGTGATGACTTTCTCTAGATTTTGATCCACTTTGATTTGATTTCAGTTTAGGGTAAAAAGAGATCTAACTCAGTCTTCTGTGTACAAATATGCAGTTTCCCCAGCATCATTTGACTATGCTTTCTCAGTGTATATTTTTGTCCCTTTTGCCAAAATCCAATAGCTATAGGTAGTGGCACGTTTCTGTGTCTCTTGACTTTTCCACTGGGCTGTATGTCTAGTTTTGTGCCCTAAAGACATTGCTCGTTTTTGCTCAGGATTGCTTTGACTACACTTGGTCTTTTTCCTTTTATTATTTCAGATGAGCCACAGGATTGCTTTTAATTTAATTCTATAAAGTGTGATGTTGATATTTTAACAGAGGTTGTGCTGAATCTGTAGATCCACTTTTCATAATATAGCTAGTTTCATAATATTGGTTCTTTCAAACCATGAACAAGGCGGTTTTTCCATTTTCTAATGTCTTCTCTAATTTCTTTCTTTGATATTCTGTAGTTTTCTTTATAGAGCTTTTTCTTCTCTTTGTTTAGGTTCCTAAGTATTTAAATTTTTTGAGCTCTAATAATTGGATCTGAATTTCTTTCCAAATGGCTTCATCATTAATGGACAGGAATGCTACTGACTTTTGTGTACTGATTTTATATCCTGCCATTTTGCTGAATTTATCAGGTCTAAAGATCTTCTGATGGAGTTATTTTAATCTTCTATGTAGAAAAAAATCACATCATGTGCAAATAGGGCTAATTTTGACTTCTGTTTCTATTCTTACCCCCTTAATTTCTTCTGCCTGATTGCTCTGACAAAGGTTCTAAGCACTATATTGAAAAGAAGTGGTTGTCTCATTTCTTATTTTAGAAAGAATCCTCTCATATTTTCCTCATTCAGCATGATTTTGGCAATGAGATTGTCATATAAGGCTTTTATCAGTTTGATGTAAAATCTTTCTGTACTTATTTTCTTTAGGTTTTTAATCACAAAGGGATGTTGGATTTTACCCAAGGTTTTTCTTGCAACTGTGAGATGATCGTATGGTTTTTGAATTTGATTCTGTATATGAAGTGCATTAACTACACTTCTTGACTTATTCATTACCATGTTTGCATCTTTGGAATGAAACCAACTTAATAATGGTATGTCTTTCTCTTTTTGAGGATTTTTGTGTTCATGATAGATACTGGTCTGTAGTTTTTCTATATTGAGTTCTAATCTGGTTTTGTTATCAGTATAATCCTAGCATCATACAATAAATTTGGTAGTATTTCTGCATTTTCTGTTATATAGAAAAGCTTACAAAGCATTGGCATTAGTTCTTTTCAAAAGATCTGGTAAAATTCAGCAGAAAAATCCACTGGGTCCTGGGCTTTGCTTAGTTGCTAGCTTTTTCAATCACATTCCTTGCTTTGGACCTGCTTAAATATTTTATAACTTCTTGGTTCTACTTAACAAAGTCATGTGTGTCTAGGAATTTGTGCCTTTCTTCTAGATTCTCCAATTTACTGGAATATAAGGTTTCAAAACTATTCTACCAGTCCTCTAGATTTCACTAGTGTCTCTTTCGAGTTTACCTTTTTCATTTGTAAATTGTCTTTTATTCTTTTTATTTCATTAGTCAATAGTGACTTACCGAGTAACTATTAAATGCATAGGCACGATTCTAGATCCTGGGAATAAAAGAGCATTGAATAGTAGGCACTATCCATCTGGAGTTAGTGCTGTGGAAAGGAAGTAGAAAATATATACTGCATAAATGAAATGCTTTCATCAAGAGACAAGTGGTATGAAGAAGTCGAAGCAGTACTGGATGAAGTTGTGTATCTGAGGAGATGAAATTTGTGAAGAAACCAAGAAGTAGGGGGGAGGTAGCTGCAACAATATGATAGAGAAGTATTCCAACAGAGGGATGGCAAATGCATGGTCTTCATGATGAGAATGAGTTTTTTTCCTTCAAGGAAAAGAAAATAATATGATCAGAGCAGTCAGTTTGGGGAAAGTGACAGGATCCCAATCATAAAGATCTTGTAGACCACGGTGAAGAATTTTCTCCTAAATCCATGGGAAGCCATGGAGAGTTCCAAGCATGGACGTGATAGAATAGTGCCCATACTTTTTTAAATATCCTATCAAAAGAGGAATGGGAAGAGCATATTGAAACCAGTGAGACCAGCTAGAAACTGTCACAGCAAGCAAGGAAGACATAACCATCGAATCTCTAGATGTAGTGAAAAGTCACAGGACTCACATGGTGTACTGGTAGGAACAGGGACAGAACTGAGAGGATCTGATGTGAGAGAGGAGGAATCACAATCTAGGATGCTGTGATTTCCTTGAGGCACCGGATGGGGTGGGGCTCACATTTCCAAGATGAGAAATACAAGTTCCGGTTGGTGAGAAGGTGGCTTCTAGTCTTCTGTATTAAGCATATTAGGTTTAAATACCTATTCAGTTTCCACATCAAGAAGCCACATGAGTGGGGATATGGAGAGGTTTGGATCGCAGCAGAGAGGCACAATTTTAATGGTACAGTTTCCGGAGTCACAGCAGCCCTGAGCCTACTCGTACATAGCCATGGCATCACCTAGGGCAAAAAGTGTAAATTGAGAAAAGTGCCAAAAATTGAGCATTAGCCAATCTATTAGAATGAAACCAAGAATGGAGGACTCTGAAGAAGCAATCATAAGGAATAGCCACAGAGAAGGGTGGGGAAACAGGCAGCATCGCAGAAACCCAGCAAGTAGTGTCCCAAGAACCAGGTAGCATGCAGGATGACAGGTGCAACTAAGACGGCAGGAAGGTGACTGTGGGATCGGCCCAAAAGTCAGGTGTGGGGACCGATCAGCACCAGTCCAGCGAAGCAAGACGAAAGCCCAACTGAAAACAGCTGGGGAGAGGACGCAGCCCCAGCAAGGTGTCCGGGAGGGACTGGGAGCCGCTGCGGAGGCGGAGGCCACAGAGATGGGCGGAGGTGTGTGGTGGGGTGGCTTACGTGAGAGGGGAGTCTCCAGGCATATTTCATGTGAGTAGGAATAGTCAGCAGAGAAGAAAAGATTCGGAATGTGATGGAGAGAGACAACATCTGGCTGGGTACAGCACCAGCGGTAGGAGATGGGAGCCGGGGCACCGTCGTAGGGCTGGATAGGAAGCGAAACAGAAGCTACAGGCCTAGTGAGATTTGGTGGCCATCAGAGAAAACGTGACCACTGAACAAGATGTGACACGTTGACTTCCTTTTTTTTAAAGCCTACTTCCACAATCCTTAATGTCAAAACACATTATAGATGGAAGAGATATGATGTAATGATAAATAGTATGGTTCCAGTTTGGGGTTAAAAATAAAGAAAATATATACATAAAAAGGTAAAAGGTTTTTTTCTACATTAAAGACATTTAAAAATAATGTCTATAAGAAAAACTGGTGGATAGTGGGATTAAATCTTAATTTTTCATTATATTTTTACTTCCGATAGTAAATATTGCATTTGTATTATTAACACGTTAATGGAACAGATTCATTGATATTTCCCTACATGAGCATAGTGTCAGTAACACTCTTCCAACCTTCTCCTATATGAACACATTGAAGGTAGTTCTACGGCTCTCTTCCAACACCCCTCAGAGCCCTGTGTTTGCATGGCCAGGTATCCTCAGTTCTGCAGCTGCCAGCGTTGAACTCATGGACTCCTTCACCCACAGGGCCCTTCTGCCCCCAGCTTCCTGTCAGGAAGCTGGGTTCTGGGCTCCCTCCTGGGGTCCTGTGAGGACTGCGTGAGTCAGCCTCTGTTACTGCATTAGAACCAGCCCTGGCACACAGGAAGCACTAGGGAGGTCTTAGCTCTTGTTATTGCTTATTGAGTATCTGCTGCATGGAGGACACAGAGCCAAGCTCCTTAAGGCTAAAGAGGCGGAAATGGAAATGTCTTAAGGGGAGACTAGGGACTGAAGGGTATGAGGCAGTAGGCGGTCTGCTGCCAAACTCCATGTTGTATTCCAGCAGAAATCACCTAGAAACAACAACAAAACGTTGCTAATGAATAGTTTGCAGATGCTTCTGGGTCCCGGCATGTAACAGAGCACATTTTGCCCGGCCCTCTGCTCTCCTGTGTCGCCCACCGCGCGAGGAAGGAGCTTCTGGCAGTGAACAGCCTCTGACTGGCTGGCATTGCGCTGTGCTGTCCTTCCCAGAGGGGAGGGTCCTGGCTTTGTGAAAAAAAAAAAAAGATATGCGTTTTCCAAATATTTTAAAAATAATGTTTCAGGGACAGTTTTTGCTGACTGCTTATACTACACGTGTAAATATTTCTACAAATTATATTGCAAAAATGGGATCATGCTCTTATCAGTGTTTTCTCATTTTTTTTCCTGGTTATAATTTGTTCGTGAATTTGCTCATTCACTTATGAACTCAGCATTATTAGCTTTAATTTTTAAAAATTAATGCATGTTTGGAAATACGTTGTTACATTCATCTTCAGAGGTGGGTACATGAACTGAACATATCTTGATTTTTTAAATTTCCTCTCCTCTACTCATCAAGCTGTCCCTCCATCTCTAGATCCCCTTTTCATTAATATTATTATTACTGCAATTTTAGTTCCTACTTAAGACATACACAGATTATATTCATCAAGGATAATTGATACTAATACGTGATACATCTTAAATCTTTTTACCTCCCCTTCCCCCACCCTCAGACTGGTGGGTCCTCTTTCCACTTGCAAAAGATCTATCCCATTTCCTTCTATTGTTTTTTTTTTTTTTAATTTTGCTTTTTATTTGTTCTTTGTATTACTCAAATGAGAGAAACTACATGACACTTTGGTGTTTTTTGTTGTTGTTTTTTTGTTTTGTTTTGGTTTTAGTTCTTTATGTATTCTTGGTATTAATCCTGCTTTGGAGGAATAGCTGGCAAAACATTTTCCCATTCATTCTATAATTTGTATCTTCATTCTGTTGTTTCCTTTACTCTGCAAATGCTTTTGAATTTGATGTAATCCCATTTGTTGATTCTTACTGTGATTTCTTAGTATTTGCAGTTCTCAGAAAATCTTTATCTACTCCAAGAACTAAAAGAGTTTTACTTATTTTATCTTCCAGTAGGGTAAGCACTTCTGTTTTAATAGTTAGGTCTGTGATACATTTTTATTTTACTTTAGTACATGGTGAGTGAGATGGGTCCAGCTCAATATTCTGCACATGTATGGCCAGCTTTCCCAGTATCACTTGCTAAAGAGGCTTTTTTCCAATGTATATTTTGATTATTTTGTCAAAGATGAAAGAGCTCAATGTATCTGGGATTGTTTCTGCACCCTCTTATTTTTTTCACACTTTAGTATATGTATATACAGTTTCATCATAAATTTAATAGTATCAGAATTCATCATAGGGCCGGAGGGTTAGCTCAGTGGTTCCGGCGCCTGCCTCGCAAGCATAAGGACCTGAGTTCAATCCCCGGTTACCACATATAATGCTGGACGTGGTGGCTCACGCCTGTAATCCCAGCACTCGGGAGGCAGAGACAGGAGGATTGCTGAGTTCGCGGCAGCTTGCCTGGGCACCATAGTGAGCTCAGGGCCAGCCTGAACTACAAAGCAAGACCCTGTCTCCAAAAAGCAAAAAAAAAAAAAAAAAAAGAATTCATCATAAATATCCAGTGTATCATCTAGTTACATATTTTTGATCTTTTGACAACATCAGGTGTTTTCAATTTATGTTTACAGGTATATGTATGCATACACATTTATATATGTATTTATACATGCACATGAGTAGGTACATGTGTGTGTTTGTGTGTGTGAGAATGGGCTTCTGCAGTTCTCCAAATAGATATGGAACAAAAATTCTAAGGCAGAGAGAAAATGGATAATAACAATTTTCAATGCTTACTCTCCAATATCTTTTCTGTTTACTCTAATAACTCTACAAACTTTATGAGAAAGTCAGTTTTCCCTCACCTCTTCCTGATTACAAAATAGCACATTTTATTTTGCCAAATATGATAGATAGCACTGCTTTGTTTTCATTTAGTTTTATAATCTCTAATTAGGTGGGACAGTTATTTACTTGCTGATCATAATGTGCATGTCTTCTGTGGGAATAATTTATCCAGGTCCTATGGCCGCTTTTCTACTGGGGTAGGGAGTGAAGGCTATACTTTCAGGGATCATTTCTATAGTTGGGGTAGGGAGTGAGTTTTATTAATTTGTAAAAATATTTCTACATAAGTAATTTTTGTATCACTGATGTGCCAAAATCGATTTTTTTCTTTTAATAATTTTTCAGACTTTTTGTCTTTTATTTCAATTTGTGTTCACAGTGATAAAGTCTACCTGCATGGTTTCTCTTTTGTTTTCTTTCTTTAATATTATATTTAGATAATCCTCTATCTTCCCAATGTCACAAAAATAATTATTTACTCTATCATCTAATAAGGTATTTTTCTTTAGTTGTGCTGATAAATTTTCCTTTACATGTCTTCCAACCTCATGTTTTACAGGAAGGGTTGGAACTTGCTGGTGGGGTTGCAGTAAGGAGCAGGGCCCTGTGGTTTGTAAAGTCACTTAGCCTGGCAGAGCCTTCTCCTTGGGACATAAGCACCAGGCGCCTGGTCTATGAGACCAGCTAACTCATGCTGCCAGGCTCCCCATTGGTGAAACAGGCAAGAGGACAGCAGACCTTAAAGGAAGTTTTCTGATGCCAAGAACAAACCACTGATTTTCGTTCTCCATCAACATTGGATTCAATCTTAGCATTATCTCCAGTATATACACAGGAGAAATCTAAGTAGAACAGTTTTTGCCCAAGCCACTTGATTGGGTACTAGTAAGGTTGAGATCGAATCCTGAGTTGCTTTTTACAAGTATCTTTGTATATAAATAACTCTTGTGGTTGTGTTCCAGGACCTGGCAGTTCCTCCTGAGCACCAGGAATCGGTGCTGTTATACAACACTGCAATAGAACAGAGCCCCAGCAACTGACAGTGCTTTCTGCAGTGTTCTTTTTTGTTTCTTGATTGTGTCTTACAAACCTAAATATCAAAGATTTGGGGAATCTGTTTTGGAACTGTTGGACGATAGGTCAGTAGACAGGCAGGCAAGCAGTAGACAGACTGACCCAGATTCCTCTTGTTTAACAGACAGAAATACTATTTGAGCAGCTTCTGCATTATCAAAAGAAAGTGTTTCTGTAAGTTGACTCATGCCTGTTCCATCCTGCACTAACCAGGCATAGAAGAAAGGAGATGAACTACATTCCCTGCTCTTGAGGAGCCCTGATGCTGAGTGGAGACAGAAAAATAAATGAGCATAACACCAACGTGATACATGCAGTGGTGTGGGAGAGTGTACAGAAGTTAGAGGAGTCCAGAACGAGGCTGGCTGACCCCAGCTTGGGTGGAGTGGGAAATGAAACAAGGCTGAGACCTTTTGGAAATAACCCCTACTGTGAAAGAGCTTGGCCTTCAAGAAAGGACTTTGAGTAGGTATAAGACCCAGAGCACACAGAATAAGCATAGAAAAGGAGACAAGAGATAGATCACGAAAGTATTTTTTTATACTTCATTAGGGAAGCTGGATTTTACATTGAATGGAGGGCACTCATTAAGTAAAGGATGATTAGCATTGCTATGGAGAAGAGTTGCACTGAAATCAGACGTGTTAGTAATCTAGGTGGGAAATGCTGTTACGAAAGTGGTTGAGACAGGATGTGAGAGTGCATTCCACCTGAGGGGTACAGAGTGCAGCAGTAAGCATCTTTGTTCTAGCTGTGGCGATAAAATAAGGTAGAGAAGAGCAGCCCAGGAGAAAGACTGGCCCTGGAAGGAAGATGGTGCAGGTTTGAAATGTAACCCTTGCAGTGGGTGCTGGATATCTTGGTGGAATCTAGCAAGAAGCTGTATGCACAGATCTGGAGCTTAGAAAGGAGAACTGATCAAGAAACTGTTACCAATGAAATCTTTAAGGTTCCCCAAGAAGAAGCTATTTAATGAAAAGGAAAAGCTGTCTCAAAGCAGGGGCCCTTTTCTGAAGTTTCTGTTTGACAGCATGGAAAAGAAATGTTTATAGCTAATTCTTGATTGAGAAACTTAAATGACTAGTGCAAGACAAGTGGTCTTTCTAAATTGTAATTACTTGACTGCTGGTTGAGGGGTCCGTGAAGCTTTTTCCTTGTCCATCTGGTCTCTGTTCTGCTGGGCAAAGCCAGGAAGAAGCAATGCAATCTGAGGGAAGAAAGATTGACCCTCCTTCGGCTTCCAGACGACCTTCCCGTTGTGCACAGGACTCAGACGCTGAGGGGATGTGGTAGAGAAAGGACACAGCAGAGGAGCCCTCAGCTCTGTCACTACCCGCCACCCATGGGCGACACAGGGAACGGAGTAGCTTCCATTCTTGTTGCGTAGAAATGCCACTTTCTCAGTATGGGTTGTCCCGCTATCAGTTTATTTTAGTATTCTGTGAAACTGGCCTATCAGCATCACCTGTGATGGGCTTTTAGTTTATATCTTTGATTTTGACAAAGCTATTTGACAAAGATTTGCGAGCTCTCAGTCAGAAGGAGAGGGGTACTGCTTTGTATAGCTAGAGTTTACCTTGTTGCTTTTATAGGAAGTTTGCTTAACAGAAAAAAGAATTCAAGGTGCCCTTTTTCTCTCTTTCCTTTTTTTTTTTTTTTTTAAGATTGAATAGTGCAAAAGGAGCCCTGTAACTTCAACTTCCCTAAAGTGTGTTTAGGCTGCTATCCCCAGAGCCGTCTCCCATTTCAGCCTGCTTACAATGGAGCCTCTATGTGGGCTTGGTTCCATACTCCAGCAGCACTCCCGAGAAAGTTTTTCTAAACCCTGGACTCTCTTCACGGCTAATTGTGTGCTGTGCTTTTTGTGAGGCAGGTGGAGGATTGGGCATGGGGTGAGCATATTGTTTGGGGGGAAAATTATTTTGTAAACTCCTTTTGCCTCTTTGACATCCCTAAGAATTATGTTCTGACATTTTATCAGACAGTTAAAGGGAACTCTTATGTCTTTTCAAGTGGTGGGAACTGTTTGTGTTAAGTACACAGTACAATCCTAGTGGAGTTGGAGATAAGATCTTTCAAACAAATAATTAGTTCAGAAAACTAGTAGTTGAAAGACAAGTGTTGATCATATATGTAATATGTAGAGGTTTTCTGAATGAGGACTCTTTTCTTTGCAAGTTAATAACTGAAACATCTACCTTAACATAAAGAAAAATGATTTAGATTTTAGGTGATGGAGAAGAATAATTTATAACCGCAGTCATATACCTATTCAAATGAAATTAACAAAAAGGGCTTTACTAAAATCCAAGAGAACTTAAAACTTTAAGTAGGAGACAAATGGCAGGTGTAAAACTCTAGAGATAATGGTAAATAAGATGGAGATACTCTGTTCTCAAGGAGTTTACAGTCTGGTCACAATGGGCCAGAGGGATGCATTAAATAAAGCAGAAAAGCTTGTTCCGAGGCCTGCAGGCAAGCCAGAGGACCAACAGGAGCCAGCAAAGCTGGATGGGGAGAGCTGAGTGCTGGAAGAAAAAGGTACAATGAACACAGTTGAGAGATATGAGTGATTAAAATATCAGATAAGAAAAATACACAAAGATAGCATGAGAAGATAAATGTCATACATATGCCCAGGCATGCTCCTTACGACTCATTCACGTAAGCATCCACTGAGCAACAGCCATGCGTGGAACGTGATAGACTTACAAGAACTGACACAATTGCAGCCCCACCAAGGCTAACAGTCCAAGAAACACTGGAAATATCCATCAGCTATTGTTTTAACTGAAAGAAATAGGAAATATACTCAAGGTGGAATATTATATAGCAATTCAAAAGATAATGTAGCTGATTGATAGAAGAAAGTCTTTGTTACAAATTATTGGGTGGAGACAGAAAGTTGCTGCAGCGTGTACATCTAGTTTTACCTGCTTTTTCCTCCTTTGGCCTCTACAAGAACGTGAGGTCTCTAAGGCATATGAGGGACTATGGAGAGAAAAGAGGGTAGAAAGGATGAGAGGGTTCTTGGCAGTACTTCCTTCTAAGGGATGCAATTGGAGTTGATTTTTCTGGTTGTTTTGTTTTGTTTTGTTTTTCTGGTGTGGTATCATTTTATAATCTGGCAAAAGAATACGTTTATCTTTACAAAACCACTAAGTAGTTATGAACACTTCAGTGACAAAACACAATGCCATTATCAACTAACTTTTTTTTTTTTTTGCAACTAACTTTTTTTTTTTTGCTTTTTGAGACAGGGTCTCACTTTGTAGTTCAGGCTGGCCCTGAGCTCACTATGGTGCCCAGGCAAGCCGCCGCGAACTCAGCAATCCTCCTGTCTCTGCCTCCCGAGTGCTGGGATTACAGGCGTGAGCCACCACGTCCAGCATTGTGGTATGCGGTGTTGACTGTTGGTGGGCGTGTCTCCACGCCCAGCATTATATGTGGTTACCGGGGATTGAACTCAGGACCTTGTGCTTGCGAGGCAGGCGCTGGAACCACTGAGCTAACCCTCCGGCCCTTGCAACTAACTTCTGATGAGGTCATCTATTCTTTCTCACTCATTCCTGTCAGTCAGGTCAGCGACATCCCTGTGTTTGGCCCAGGCTTAGGCAACACAGGAAGAGAAAGATGCATAAAATATGGCATCTTCCTTCAAGGAGTTTTTCACTTGGAAAAGCATGTATAAGTTATCTGTATGAGTCTTCCCTACTGAACCATCAACGGCAGAGTCTTGGAGACTTTTAGACAGAGTATGTAACACATGCCCCCTACATGGCCTCCAATAACAATGGCTGCTCTTAATCAAACAGTGGGATGCACAGGACATTGGGGATGGAGAAAGGAAAAATAGCAGTCACACCTTACCGAAGGAAAGGTGCCTGAAAAGAGAGAGAAAGCATTTGAGCAGGCAGTAGAGCTCAGTGTCTTCCGGGAAGGGAAGCCATGCTGTCCCGGAATGGCCCGGGGTGGGGGTGGATGCAGTAGCATTGGATAGGTAGGGCTCACTGCCCAGGCCCTCAGGTGAGCACTTGAATGGGACTCTATTGCTTCTACTTGAAGTTATCGAATGTATCTTCTGAGAAAGAGAAAGGGAAGTGAAAGCCATTAACTGCCCCTCCCCCAAGAAGATCATACCCTATGTTTTCTGGAAGAACAAAACCATGTTTCGGAAAATTGCATTTGAAAGTGCTACACAGGATGGGTTGAAAAGAGGAGGACTTGAGGGCATTCCAGAGCCTTCCCTGAGAAAGAACCATAATGGAGGTCACCGGGCCCAGTCTCTGCAGCCCTCCTCACATTTGTAAAGCCTTAAGGGCAAGCTCTGCCTCTCATGCAAACCTGGTCCCAGGACTATAAGGACTGTAAGTAGGTGTTTAGTTATTATTAATTAAATGCGTGACAAAACAAAAAGTACAGCTCACATTCCTTATATACTTTCAAGTGGTATTGCCACAGTGAGTAACATATAGACTATTCATGCTATATTAATGATACATAATAGAGTATTTTCCTCCAAAATACAGCGATTTTTTTTTTACACTGAATGCTTAATGTTTAAGAAGTGGAGGGTGGAAATAGGAGAATGCACAACATTTTTCTTCATTTTCCTTTCAGGCAGCCAATTCTATTTCCTGTGTTATTTTTAAAGATTTGGGGCATCTCAGGGCCTCTCAGACTGGAGGAAATTTATCTGAGAGACTGTTCCCATCATGGTAATAGAGCTAAAATAATGTACCCTTACCTGAAGCCTGTGTCTTATAAAAGACTGAGGAGGGAGACCGAGGAGGGAGGGTGGTGGAATTTCAAGCTGGCGGACGCGTGCCCAAGAGAGAGCACTTGATGAGGAAGAGCGCAGCCCTCAGCCAGCTCCCCTCGGGGGCTGACAGCAGAAGAGGTGATGATGGAACCCTTCCTGCAGTCCGTGGGGAACCGGCTTTTCCTTTTTTTCCTTTCAAGTGCCTCCATCCGGTTCTGCATATTTTTCTTTCTGGAGTCAGTAATAATGACATGGCAGAGAAAACTGGCCCAGAAAATTTTTATTAACATAAGAATTAAGGATATTATGGAGCCTGAACTACCTATTCTTTTATATGGAATTAAATAGCTCCTATACTATAAAATTACCTGGCCACAGAAGTTAACTAAAGGCATAAATTGGTCTCTTTTAAACATTCAAAACTGGTCTCTTTTAAACATTCAGAACATTCCACCCACACCACAAAAAAGTTTTTTAAACCCTGACTTTAAAAAAGACCATGACATGGAATTATTACTTTAAAAATCATATCGATATACAATTTGTATTTAAATATTGACATGGAAAAATGATAAACTAGAACTTCTATTTGTTGCAAATAAATGTAGACTGAGAAAAAGCCCAAGATGAAAGAGAAAAAAACACTTTCTTAAAGTATGAGCTATTTTACATTGCAATTTATAGTTCATTAGTCTGTACATGGAAAAAACACATAAAGTTTCTTGTTAAATACTTCGTAGATAAATTGGTATGTGATTCATTTTTCTCAAATGGCAATGAAGGTTAAAAGAGTAGTTGTGGAAAAAGATAAAAAATGTCCTGGTTGGGATATTTTTCTGTACTTTGGCAGCGAGTTTGCAATAAAAAGAATGATTTTTATGAGAATGTGATTATTCACAGCAAGCTTCAAGTTGGTGTCACTATGAAAAATTCTTCCTTAGTTGAGGCTCTCAGCAGGAATAATAGATCTAAAAGAAAGGAAACAGGAGTCACAAAGAACACTGACTTGCCAGTGACAAATTATATTTGCAAATGTGATAAGCAAAGCCACTGAAAAGGGGGAAATCGGTTCAGCAGTGAATCAATGCATGCTCCTAAAGAGTAGTTCTGACAAACTTCCAAGAGGATAATGTTTGTTACCTGTGTGCTGAATTTTCTTTTAATAATGCTTAGAATAATAATGTTTGTGCATTAATTTAGCTTTTAGTCTGTCATAAAGTTCCATTTTAAAGTGCAAACTATATAGTTTTAAACATGTATGTACTAAGGATAAACTTGTGTAGTGCAGTTGGATGTGTTATAGGACTCTAGCATACTGCCTTCTGTTATGTGGAGAGATTTGCAGTGTTTTCACTGGTTCTGACATAAATTGTTAAAATGTCAGAGCATCTTATATTAATAGAACCGCAAGTGAGGTTATATTTTTGGGTATAAGTGTTTGTGTACAATATCATTCAGTGGTAGGGGCACAGAATGCAAAACAGTATCTTGTGCTTTTGGGCAAAAACACAACCAAAACATGAAAGACAGGGAGAAAAGGCATAGTAGAGTTTTAGAAAATGGTCAGCTTAGTATGTGCAAGGCCCCAAGTTTAGTCTCCCACACTGCAGCTCTCCACAACTTAGTCAATGAAACATGAATCTTGTACTAAATGTGAACTCTTAATTATATTTAAAAAGTAAAGAACAGTATAAGTATTGAACAAATATTAGATCAAATATATATCATAATTCTCCATTAAATTAATCCATATTCTGTTGAGACACAGGATTGAACAATTTTCAATAAGCCCATTTTGTTTCAAAAGTTTGTTTGCAGTTCTTTCTAGCTTTCATTAAATGAGACTTTTTCACCTTAAGGTTGAGCTGTGAATAAAGTCAAGTATATTTAACCAGTTGATAAAGAAAGTACTTGTGGCGAGTGGCGAGGAAGGAGAACCTTAAGCAGAGCGAAACCACCATGTCATAATTATTAACACTGCCTCCCGAGAGGGAGCAGGCAGAGTTAATGAACTGAAGGAGATGCAGTGAGCCTGTAAGATCCACCATGTCTCCTTCAATTGTGTGATTCCTTTGAGATTCTGAAAGCCACATGTTAAAGTGGTAGAATGGCATCTTCTTTTTTTTTTTTTTTTTTTTGAGACAGGGTCTCACTTTGTAGCTCAGGCTGGCCCTCAGCTCACTATGTAGCCCAGGTAAGCCTGGAACTCAGCAATCCTCCTGTCTCTGCCTCTCGAGTGTTGGGATGACAGGCGTGAGCCACCACGGCCGGCACTGTGGTATGTGGTATTGATTGCTGGTGGGCGTGAGTCTCCATGCCCAGCAGTGTATGTGGTTACCTGGGACTGAACTCAGGACCTTGCACTTGCGAGGCAGGTGCCGGAACCACTGAGCTAACCCTCCAGCCCAACATCTTATTTTTTAATCAGTGTATTTATAAAACAATATTGTAGTAAAATATTAAAATTTTTATGCTTTTAGTTATTAATTTTGAGGATCCTGGAAATTCTTATTTGATGAACTTAAATATTTACCATAATTTGTATATATTTTTTATACATACACACACATACAGACGCAGACAGACAGACATACCAGCACACAGTGTAAGCATTATCTTCTGCTTTAGCAAAATCCTAGCAGGCACTTTTATTGAAGTGTTTAATTTCTAAATATTTTATGAATATCAGTATAAATGGAATCAGATCAAAATAGCTAATATTTTACTTTTATTAAAAGATCTGTAATTAAATCTTGTATCTTTAATATAAGCACCTAGGTCTCAATATAAGCATAGTTCTAGCAAAATCTCTCAGATAGTGTACCATTTAATATAGTAAAACACTATATAAGAAAGAGTTAAAAGTGAAAGCAGTGTGTATCTCCACAAGTTGTATCTTTCAAAAATAGATGTCAAAATTCCATTTTTCAGTTTCTGAGATTTGAAGATCTGTTTTCTTTTCTTATTGGCTCATATAGTTGTGTCATTTTATTCCTATCAAAACAGACACAGATATCTAAACATTGATTTAAAATGTATCATAGTGCCAGTGGTAGGCTGAATGGGAGGTTTTGAGTGGGACTTTATAGATCCATTTTTCTGGGTGTATGTTAATTCCTTAACTTGAACTTCTCCAAATTCTCCAACAGAATGAAACAAATCTTAAAACTATCTGTTCTTCATGACCTGTGGCTCAGCCACAAGTAACATGCATGCTTTTCTCCTGCAAGGAAGTCTGTGGAAAGAGACCAAGGGAAATGTGAAGGTCACCACAGACAGCCCAGCTCAGTGACAGCTCTGGTAGGAGGTGCCAGTGTGGAGTGGCGGTGGCCACTCCACCAGCCCTGCCCATAACACATTGCGTCTTGAGCTTGCAGGGGTTCATGATGGTGACAGAAAGGCACCAGGCAGCCTGTAAGGTCCATTACATCTCCTTCAATGTGCAATGAAGTTTCGGGCACATCTTTAGAAAGCACATTGTAATCACGTTATTCCACACCAGTAAGTATAAATACACAGTGTGTCAGCAAGACAGCCTCTTTTAACAGAGAGAAAGCTTGTATGCAAGTAAAAGCCTGGTTTCTGCAAATTGACTAACTCATGGACAGAATTTCTAAACCACAGAGGCTGGACGTGACATGCCAAGTCTAATTGTCAGCTAATTAGAAGCAGGATTCTTCAAATCTTTCCCAACTATGGGCTTGTTTCTTGACCCCTCCTGTTCCATAGAACTTTTGAGTCACAGATTCTCTCAGAAGAACACCTCTTAGTATGCCCACTTGCCCTCATTTTTCAAAGCAGTTATAAAATGCCTAGGGAATCTGAAGTTGTTTCCAAAAGTCACTCTAACAAAGGTCACCCTATAAGGCCATCTGGATGAAACTTTGAGAATAAGGACAGTGTAGATACATCCACAGGTGGGCCTTTTTTACATGCTGAGAATTGCTGATCACTAGTCAAAATTAAGTTTCCAGACAAATGGTGTGCGTTTATCTCTAAGGTACTACAACTCCCCCCATACTGTATCCATACTGTATGTCAGCGTCCATATTTAGAGATAAAACAAATGCTTCTTTTTAGCAACTTGCGGATTTCAAAGTATCCACTTTGCGCACATATATGTATTGAATGGGGAGTTCAGAGCCCTGGGTATAATTGCATAATGACAGGTAGGAGGGGACCAAGAAACCAATAACCATTTCCTCTGCTTGGAGGACCCAGCTGGTCTCAATAGGAATGTCAAAATGATGAAACTAACTATTTCTCTCCCTAGATTCTTTTTTTCTTCCATCTTTTACTTTCTAAAGAAAGGTATTGAAACAATTAGTTGGCAGCGTGGTGTTCATTTTCTCCTGGTAAATCTGGAACCTGGAGCAAATATAGTGGCACCTCCGTCAGCAGAATTTGGTCCTGGGAACCATTCTACAAAACACACTTGCAACTTTTTACATTGTTCCTTAGCATAATATGCACACTGCCTCAAAGCGTATCTCTTAGAGTCTCTGTTTATTCAGAGGCTTCAGGTTTACTCTGAGTTTGTGTTTTTAGTTTCGTGTTCAGAGGTAGAGGACATCAGTGTGCTGGTGATGATGTCACTCCACTTGGCACAGAAAGCCAGATCCATTAGAACTGTCTTAATTCTCTTTATTAGTTCTCCTAAACTTGCTTGAATCATATGGTGTATTTTTATATAATTATGGTACAAGTGAAAGGCTTGGGGGGAAAGTACAACCACTACAGTATCAAAGCAGAATAAATATTTGTGGAAAAATTCTGCCATAACTTAATATTTTGCATATGAGCCCCTGTACAAAATCTGAGTTATTCCTGGGGCTTGATCCAAAGGAGCAAGTCTGTGGCACACCCCTAGAAGACCAGAGATGGTGATGGATCAGAAAAGGTCAGCTTGAATGGCAGAGCCAAGAATAATGACAGAGGGACCAAAAAAGTCAGCATAATGAATGCAACCATGGTTCTAAAAGCCAGTGCGCCTTTGCCACATGGCTGTGAGTTCTTACCTCGGGCATTGCCTGCTCCCTATACCAGAACTGGCCTTCAGCTGGCACTGCGTCCCGGCCATTCCTGTGAGTGCTTGGGTGTCTGTGAGCTGTGACTGAAGTAGTAATAGCAGTAGCAACTGATGCAGGCTCGTTTATTTACTACATTCTTCTGCATCATGTGAAGGGAAGCCAAGCAGTGGCAGACTTTGAAGGTTTGATTTGTGGTGTTTGCCTGGAAGATGCTAGCAGGAGCCTGTCATGTTGGAGCAGAGGTTTGCAGGTTAGTATCTGGGGGACCAACACAGTACTTGGGTGGTTACCATCTGTTTTCCTTCAGTTCTCTCTGCTGTGCCTTTGGCCTATTCCATGTCCCTGGGCCACAGAGCTCCCACTCAGAGCATTGTCAGTGTGACCACCTACAATTGCATCCTGTGTGCACCAGCCACTCCTGGCAAAGACCTGGTGGCCACAGTGGCTGCCCCTCTGACATGCCACTCATTTAAGGGCCTGGTTATGAGTCGTCACCTGGAGGCTCAAGGACATACATCCTGCCCTGGAAGTTCAAAGACATATACATCCCAGTCCCCAGCCAGGAGAACAACACACAGAGTGAGCAAATATCTATATTGGGGTCACAGACAGTGTCTCAGCCTTTAACTTACATCATCTAACTCTTCTGAGTCTTCGTTTCTTCTATCTGCAAAATGGATTGTAACATTAAATATAATTGGACTTTCACCATAAATTCAACCCAAGAAGAAATTCTCACAAGGAATCTGTGTGAGTGAGAGAAACTATGTGCCTGGTTCTGTAAGAATTCATGGGAAAGACAAGCTGAGTACCCCTTATTATCCAAAATGCCTAGACTAGAAATGTTTGGGGTTTTAGTTTCTGGAGTATTCACATATATGCAATGATCTTTGGGATGAGACCCACATCTAAACATGAGGTTCATTTACATTTCACTTACACTTCATAAAAAATAGGCTGAAGGTAACTTCATACACTACTTTGAGTGCAGCTGCACTTTGTGACCCATCACATGAGGTCAGGTGTGGAATGTTTAACTTGGGGCATCACGTTGGCATTCAGAAAATTTCAGACTGGAGTATTTCCAATACTGGATTCTTGGATTAGAGTCCGTGTAAGAAATGGCTCCTACTAAAGTAGTTTGTCTATGGCTTTGGGAGGAGAATCTGTTCCACGTGGAATTCAAAGTGTCGATGTAGAATATTTTGTTCACCAAGTGCTACAAAGTAGAGCATCCCAGATGCATTAGGACTTCTGAAAAGGGAGGCATCAGCCCCAGCTTGAAAATAGTACGCTTACACTTTAATAATTTGGTTCTGTATGTTAGTAGGGATGGAACCCAGGCACACAGTGTGCCTGGAACTTGCTCTACCATTCATTCACCCACATCCATTTTATGTATCTATGACAGCCAGTATTTCCATGTGTGGTCCATGAGGGCCTTAAACTTCTAGATAGCCCAGTTTGGCTGGGAAATCACGATCCTCTTGCTTCAACTTTCCATGTTTTGAAATTATAGGCATGTACAACCACACCCAGCTTCCCTTTTATTTAACTTTTGAAACAAGGTCTCACTATGTTATCCAGTTATTCACAAAGTTATCTGGTCTTGAAGATCCTCCTGCCTCAGTTTCCTGAGTAGCTAGAGTTACAGGCATGTTCCAAAGTTAATTGTAAAATTTTCCCTAGTACAAGATAATCACAACTTTTCCTGCGTTGGGTTCTATCCATCCATAGAACTTCTTCCATACATATCAGAATTGGTTAAATTAAAATATTCATTATAAGCATACATTTCTCTACTATTGACTTGAGCCATATGTATAGATGTCATTGATTCTGACATCGCTTCAGAAAGCCATTAACCAAATGTGTTTTCTCCATACCTTGATTCCTTTCTATCTCTCATACCAAGTCTATGTTTTAGGCATAAAAAGGAACAAGGTGTTCAAGAGTCTTTCTCTGGTCTTCTAGGGCCTGTTCCTGCAGTCCATAGTGTTGCTTTTTGTCTCTCAATGTGGTCCATTTCCTTGAGAAAATGAAGGCTTGTCCAATAAATACCACTCTGCCCCTACCCCGACCCTAGAGCCATTCTAATGTAGAGATCTAGGTAGGACGTGTAAGACCAACACCTGCTTTGTCCCTGACACCACAACTCACTGGCTGTGAACCAGCTAGTAAAACACTATTTGTCTGTTTATTTGACTACAACAGTCACACAAGGGACAAAGATAAACAGTGGGCCATGCCATTCTTACCTGACCTAACAAAATCAAATCTTGGAGCTGCAACGCTCAGCCACATGTGTTCATTTGGATCCCAGTGAGATCCTGCCACACTCAGCACAATTATATCTTATCACTGTCGAGTTAGTAATTAACTTCATTCCTGCTAAACCGTAAATCCTTTGGGCAGCCTGGTAAAACTTGTCCACTGCTGCCGAGGCAGAGCCAGTTCCTCGCGGAGACCTCCAGGCCCAGTGCAGAAGTTGTTTCCCCAGTCCTTTGCCTTGAGATCTCTGCATTTGCTCTTTGTTCTTCCTGTAAGTTTCTGTTCTCAAATACTTGTCATTGCACATTTCCCCCTCTCCTGCCATGTTGGTTCTTACCACTGCCCCCATCAGACATGCCATGCCTGTTGCATGCCTTTTTGTGCGTCTCCTCCACTAGAATGTTCATTCCAAGATGGTAGAAATCTTTGCCTTTTGTGCAAATGCTGTGTCCTCAGCATCCAGAACAATACCTAGAAGACAGAAGGCTCTTCATAGAAAATCTTAATGAATTAACTAGTGAATAAACCTCTTTCTCAGCTAAGGCAGCACCTCTTACCCAGCTCTGATGGGCTGAGTGCAGAATCTAGTGGGAATCTTGCAGCCACTGACACTGTCCCTGGGGAGCTCTGTCCCCCACTAAGGGTCCCTTAGGCATTTCAAGTCCCACCACTGCAAATTAACAAAAAATATGCAGACCTAGAAATCTAAATACTGTCCTAAGACTTGAAATCAGTAATGATTTCATAGCATGTACTCTTTGGAAGTTCATTTCAAAAGTACATTTTCAGAACATTTAGTCCATTTTGGAATAAAAACTTATTTTCCTATGGAACCCTGTACGTTCTGTTCTCTGCATAGTAAACACTCAATTAGGGTTTCTAGGAATATATTTTGGCACCTGAAAATAGACGAAGCTTCCATGTCTGTCTTCTGTGCACACAGAGTCTCGCGATGGCTTTGCATTTTATTGCTGCTATTGTCTCCGTAGGTCCAGGCCCTGGCCACGTACAGCCCCTGCTCTTCCTTCCTGTGACCTAATTGTCTGGGTTTAAAACAAATTTGGAGACTAGAAACCAACTGCGTCTGGAAGGAAAAAATGAAAACCTAAAGTTAGACTCTTAAGCCAGACACTGCCTAGATGACTACATAGGAGGAGGAGAAGAGTTTATCCTCACAGAGGACAGACACTTCAGAGCACGTGACCGGAATCAAAGGAACTGCTGCAGCTAATGGGGAGTGCACCACACTTAGGGAAAATGAGCACAATCTGCAGCTCTGTTGTGAAATATCGCAAGATCTTAATATCTTAATATCCTCCATTCTTTTAGGAAAGAAATGCTTCATGGGTAATCAGAACAGTAGTATACCATCTCATCAACATTTTGGATGTGTAAGAAGCATAAATACTTATACCAGTGTTTATAAGCTCATACATTTATTTCCAGATATGTATTTTATATAGTTTGTTCAGTATGATTTTCTGTTGTTCCTTAAGTGAGAGAAGTGACAGTTCCATAAATGCATTCTACTTAGACATTTTAAAGAGTTTATTATTCCTTTTTTAATTGAATTCTTTATTGTTACATGTTATATACAGCTCAGAATCACTCTCAACATTGGGGAATTTGTACCAGTATATGACAAGAGTTAATTCTCATTTTTACCCATATCCTACGCACCCCACAACACCCTCCACCCCCTCTTTTGTTTTTCATTCTTGAAGGCTCTAATTCGGCCCTGGTTTGAAGTCTCATCTCAATAAAATTGTCCTCTAAACATTCTCCTGTTAAAGAATGAATGATAGTCTCCTTGTTGCCTTTACATGAAACAGGGCTTGAATGAGTCACTGCAGAGTGAGCTTGCCCTGCTAGTCAAAGCCTGGAAATGTTGACACTTCATTAGAACTGAGAAGTTGTACTTTTGTTCAGATGGGAACAATAAGTTTTAAGTAAAGCTTGCAGGAGAAAACACATTGAGGGTGGGGAAGAACAGTGACAACAGTGAGGCCACTTACAGTGGGAGAAGATCACGGTCCACCGCCAGAGGTGCAGATTGACAGCTCAGTTGCTGTGGTTTAAAAACACATCACAGCACCCAGCCTCTCTACACTCCTCACCCTTCATGTTAACTTGGGAATTCCAAGGCAGTTTTAACTACTTGGATTCAATTCCCTTTTTTCCCCCTTAACATACCTTTTCCTTTTCTAGACCCAACTTTCTCTTTTTGTTCACTCTCCCAAGAAAGAACATTTCTCCTTCTAAGCACTAGGGCCTTCACTTCTCCCTCTCCCTTTTCATCCCTCCCCTTTCCTTCCTTCCTTCCTTCCTTCCTTCCTTCCTTCCTTCCTTCCTTCCTTCCTTCCTTCCTTCCTTCCTTCCTTCCTTCCTTCCTTGCTTCCCTTTTGTTTTAACTAACTACTCTAGGCTACTTTAGGCTCTACGTTAGTACTAACTACTCTAACGACTTTAGGCTCTAAAACAGTAGCTTACAAACAACATAAGAAATTTCTAGTTAAAAAACAGAAATTTCTCAAGTACCTTGTTAAAACTAGAATATGTTATATTGAAAACACAAATAATCCAGTGTACACTAAAATAAGATTAAATGGATAACTCTGAGAAGCTCCTGACCATGTTTTCCAAGAATGACCCATTTTACAAATGTTAAATTCACAGTCAGCATGTGAGGGCTCCCAAACCTGCTTTTCCTTTCTTCTTATCTGAGGTTATAGACCTCAGGAGAGCGGAGGAGGGTTACAAGGTCAAAGTCTTTTCCTCCTTGGAACTTGCTGCATGCTGGGAAAGGGCTGCCTGGAAAATAGATGCTTTGGAGAAGAGGTGGGGGTGGGGGGTCATGATTTTAATTCTGTTAAGGAACAGCTGGTTTGAGTTTCTTTCCACTTCTATCTCCTGCTCCCTTCCTCACAAATCTATGGAGCGGGAAGAATTTGTTCAGAAGGAATTGGCAACATAGAAATACACCTATTGACTGTGGCAATTTAAGTACTTCTTCTTTGTTAGAGTTCAATACTGAGTGCTAGAGAAAGAGGCTAGATCTTATAAAATTAACTCTGAAATATGACCAAAGCCTTAGTCAAAAGAACCTTTTCAAGTACAGGATGTGTGACTGGAAGTGTCTTTTCAATAATGATTTTTAACTAAAAATGTAATGGAAATTGGTATAATAAAGGTCTCTAGGGTGTTTGGAAGCCAAACTGAAAGGAGGAAAATGACCGAAGTATGAAGCAGTGCCAAGAGCGTCTGCTCCTCCTCTCTGGACCAGACACCTTGTCTCCTCCCGCGTGCCTTCATGTGGGCCTCTGGTGTCTAACTCTTGTCTGCTTTTCCTACAACCGTGCTGTCGGCTGGGGGTAAAGCATTGGTGTGCAAGGACTTGTACACAAACAGGTGCACGAACATCCAGTTATGACCTGCCACTCTAAGCACTTTTATGCTCTGCCCAGGATTTAAAACTGAGGTCTTTGCAAATGCTAATAATAAACTTATAAATCCAATATTTAAAATGAGTACATGATAGTAGCAAAATAGTAATGAAGCAATGGTAGAAACATTTAGAAAAAATATTAAAAAGAGCGTGTGATTATTTTTATTTAGGTTTTGAAACATCTTTTTAATCCTGTGTACATGCATGTGTGCACACACACAGAATAAAACTCTCATCTCTCAAATAAATGGCAAACCAGTAACAGATTTTTGTCTGGGCTCCTCAGCACACTGGCCTCAGGCTGTGTTGGTGTGTGGCTCGACAGCAATCAGAGGTCATAATTTCATTGGCAGTTAGCATCAGGTTTAATTTTTTCTAGCATGTTACATTTACCAAAATGTCTGGTTTCAGTTATGCCCAGACACTGACTGAATCGGCTTTGAACAGCATGATGTCTTACGGTACCTGAGGTTTATGGAACACATATGCTAATTGCTCTCAATCACTTTCCTTTCTAAACACAAAAATGTGTTTTCTAAAGCTGAATAATAGTAGTTGTTGGTGGCATTGCTCATTTCTTTGAAAAAGACCCCTCGAGGTAAAAATGTCAATTTAACATGACTGCCACCTACTGATTGACGCAATTGAAATACACTCAAGATCTTCTTTAAAATAACTGTTTGTAAACCGTCGTTTAAAAATTGACATGTGTCATTTTAATTGCATTTTAGGAGTGTGACCAAGTTCACATAGATGATGTTTCTTCGGATGACAACGGCCAGGACCTCAGGTGAGCCTACTGACACGGGCGCTGGTCTCCTTCTTATCACTTCATTGCTCGGCTAGTTAAGATGAGTTTTCTGTTTGGTTAACTGTGGGCTTTTCTTGCATCTAAATAGCACATATAACTTTGGAACAGATGGCTTTCCCGCTGCAGCCACCAGTGCTAATCTGTGCCTGGCCACTGGGGTCCGGGGCGGTGTGGACTGGATGAGGAAATTGGCCTTCCGCTACCGAAGAGTGAAGGAGATCTACAACACCTACAAAAACAATGTGGGAGGCAAGTGGCTACCTCCCCGACACCGCGGGCAGGTTGAGAAAGTCTAGTGGAAACTGTGAAAGTTCCCGTCCCTCTGGTGTCACACTGTTTTGAATATGAAAGGTTTTAGAGGGCAGTTTCGCCCACCTGGGAATCATTCTGCGTTCTGCTGGGAATCTCGAGACAGCTGACCTGGCTTGTTACTCAGTGGTGTGACCTGGGGCAAGCTCCTTGACGTCTACAACATTTGATTGTCCTGCAAACAGAAAGGGCTTAGCAACCTAGCTTAAAGCACAAGAAGGGATGCTATGTTCTTTCTGCCAAATAGGTGCTTTGATTAGCTTGTGTCTTTGCACAGTGAGCAAAATAGCTTCAGCATGAGAGAGAATATGTTCACTTAATATGAATGCGGGAATGGCCATGGTGGCCAGCATGGATGTAGCCAGATGTTCAAACCACACTGCCAGGAAGACCTGTGCTTTCCCCTGGGTAGAATCCTCCTAGGTCAGTCTCTCCCAGAAGGTGGCAGAATGGCCACCAGTAGATCCAGCTCTACAGCCTGCTGTTTAGCTCCTCCGTGGTGGTGGGGGGGGGGGGGCGCAGACATCTTTCCTTAGATTCAGCTGAAGTTTCTGACAGACTCATTGGTCCAGGCAAGGTCACTCAGCTATTCACCCTGGCAGCCAGAAGGCAGTCAGCTTTCCCAAACCGCGTGGTTAGAGGAATGGAAAATGGAAGGCCTCTGCCAAAGCAGAAGGGATGCTAGGAACGCCAAGTCAGGACGTGTTCGCTGTAAACTAGAGACGCATTTGTCAACTGAATGATAACATGTGAGAATCACTACAAAGCTTGGAGATGGTGGGAGGAGTCCCATGAAGTGTTCCTTATTTATAAAACCACAGAGTTGTATCGGCAAGGCCATTGCTTATGTGCTCTGTGTGTGCCTTCGAATCCACAGGTCTGCTGGGCCCAGCGAAGAGGGAGGCCTGGCTGCAGCTGCGGGCGGAGATCGAAGCTCTGACTGACTCCTGGTTGACCCTGGCCCTGAAAGCGCTCTCGCTCATTCACTCCCGGTGAGGCGCTCCGGGAGCCTTTGCCAGGACATGGGCACTGCTCATGCTTGTTCATTTTGGAGATTTATTTTTCAACAGTCTGCTCTTTCTTTCTGTTCTCGTAGGACGAACTGTGTGAATATTTTAGTAACAACTACTCAGCTCATCCCAGCCTTGGCAAAAGTCTTGCTATATGGACTAGGAATTGTATTTCCAATAGAAAATATTTACAGCGCAACTAAAATAGGTAAGCTATGCTAATTTGTGTTTTGTTTTTAAATCAACTCTTGTCCTTTGGTAAAGATGAAAGGCAATCAGTGAGAGAGAGGGTACTATTTTTTTCAGGATGCCAAATACATGAGAAAATTAGAATAATTTTCAAAACTGGCTCTAGACATTTGGAGAAGTAGAAAAAATAATCCATGTAGCTGAAGTCATGATTTTTTTCTTTACTAGCTAACATTAATACCTGGGCATTTACGTATAAGTAATTTAACATCAATTCTGGATTATTATTCTTTTAGACAACATCATAAAAATATTTTGTAAGCTAAAATGAACAGTAATATAAAACTATACAAAGCAGAAATGAAATAACTAAAACATTTCTCTTTATTATTCCTGGAAATGAGGTTTGTTTTGCTTTGAATTTAATATGACAATTTAGTTCCATTTTTGCCACAGAGATACAAAAGTTAGTTTTCTGCAAGAAGAAAACATAGTTTGGGAGAAAGACTCATATGACATTTAGAACATAAACAAGACAGAATAAAAGTAGGGGTAAAAAGGCATGGCTCTCCTGGGGAGGGGGAGTAGACATTAATTGTGATCCCTATTATAACGTATTGTATAAATACACACTTATCAGATATCTACTAAATATCCAGTACTGTACTAAACACTTTACACCTTTTAGCTGGCTCTTACATTTTACATATGAGGTCATTAAAGCTCTGAGACTTAACCATGCCTCTGATTCCCACTTCTAGATTCCTTCCTTATCCTCAATGCTGTGCTAAGTGCCTGATTGTGTACATAGACAAGGAAGGACTCACTGCTGACCAAGAGGTGGCTGAAGGAAAGTGTCAGTGGAGGGACATTTAATACCCAGTGACATTTAAGCTGGGTATAAAAGGATGATTAGGAGTTTACCAGATATGTTAGTAAGATCCAAAGAACAGAGAAACTAAAATGTGCTCCCTACTGAGAGACTTGAGTGGTTCTGGGTGGTGAGTGTGCAGATCGCATAGAAAGCTGAAGGTAGAAATGTAGATTTGAGTCCAGTCAGAAAGGTCCCTGTAACTTACCCTAAGGAAATGTGTGTAGTTTTAGTGAGTCCCCAGAGAGAATGGGCACTCAAATAGGAGGAAAGATGGCCATTACCAACTCAACTCCATCTAAAGAAAAAGGGGTTAAAAACAGAATCTCTGTAGATCTAATTTCCATCTCCTTGCACTCATCTACTTCCTGTACTTCTCCTGTGTGTTAAGTAAATGATTTATAAAGAATTACTCAGTGATTGTTTGACTTCCTCACCAGACTTTTATATGCTTGAGGACTGTATCATTGTCTATTTTGTTCATCGCAACAGTTCCAATGCCCAGATCATAGAAGAATTCAAAAATGGCTCTAAAGGAAATGTATAAGTAAAACCTATTGTGAAGTTTCTTTTAGACGTCTAGTAAGTACTGGCATGATTAACTGCTGGGATGATCAGATTCAATCACATCAATAGGGAGTGAGAAGAGCTCATGGAGTGTTCAGGTAGAACTCACGAATTGGAAATAGTTTAAGAATGGACTGTGCTTCCCCAAAAGGCTAAGAATAGAATCCTGGAAAATACTTACAGAATCAATTCCTAATAGACCAGAAATTGTACCTGTTCTCCTGCTTCAAGAAAGAGCAATTGCTAGAAAATATGACAGTTTTTGTAGAATAGGAAATTTCCATAGGAAATTTGGTGTGGGAATGTAGAGGGGAAGGAATAAATATGATTTGGAAAGAAAATAAAAGAGCATGTATATATAGAGGGTGGGGAGGTGTGGGTGGGTAGGGATATGGGTAAAAATGAGAATTAACTTGTGTCATATACTGGTACAGATTCCCCCAATGTTATATGTGATTGTGAGATGTATATAAATTGTACCAATAAAGAATTCAATTTAAAAAAAAGAAAGAGCAATTGGTTTAAGTCATGTTAATTCTATTTTTATCCATATCAATAATCCAGAAATAGATCATGCATTGTGAACTGGGATTATAATCAGCCTTAGCAGAACAGCATATGAAAGTTGGGCCAAACTCCAAAGTAGCACATAGTATAAGGGGTTAGCGCTTAGTTTCTTAAAAAGAAAATACATCTAGTATGTTACATGACAAATGCATTAAAGTTTACTTGTAATTTGGCAATGTCATGGGGAATTATAATAATAATTCAGTAAGCATTATTTTAAATGAGCATCTTGTTTGAAACATTGGACTGTATTTTTTGCAGTACAAAATAAAAATTAGAGTGAAGATAGACTGGTAGAAATTATCTCCAAACCATTGGGCCCTCATTTTTCTATATTTTGATGAGAAAAGTAGATACTGAAACTCTAGTAGTTATTGCTGATTATGTCATCAAATTAGGTCTATGTGATCAGTGCAGAAAACCCCAGGAATTCTCACCGGAGACAAAATGCCAGTGTCATAGGAGATGACCAGCATCCTGTTTGGCAGACCTATAGTATTCTAACAGATTCATTAGAGTGAATATTTTGTATGTGACTTTTTCCCTTGAGTCTATTGGTATATTTTAGGTATACATTATGATCACATTCATCACTGAGAATTTGTACCTGTACATGATGTATCTTGATTCTTTTTCCCATTCCCCTGCTCTCCCTTCAGCTCCTCACCCATCTGCATAAGCTTTATTTCCATTCTTTGTTTCTACCATTAAATCTTTCTTTCCCCTGCCCCCCTCAATTCCCATTTCCCCACACCTATAATACATTCTGTATATGACTTCTAATGAATTTATAAAAAGCAGCTTCATTTTCTCAATCTTTATTGTGAGAAATTTCTATGTGATCCAAATTTACAATGAAGGAGACAGGACATGAGCAAAATTTTCTTATTTTACTCATAACTTCCTCTTTAAATGAGTTTACCTTCTGTTTTCTATGAAGACAGAACTACAAAATCATGCATTTTTCTAGAATGAGGGAAAAAGTTTCATGGCATGTGTTTGGTTGTACATTTTTAATTTGTTTCCTAAAGTGATTTGATATTTCACAGTTTAGTGGTCAACTAAAGTAGCATTGAAATAGCATCTTTTGAATAAGGGTAGCTCTATTTCATTCTGTCCAATGCAAATGAGAGATTTTAGTGCAAAATACAAATATAAAGCAGACATTTGTTTAAGCAAACAAGCAATTTGTTCATGTGTATATCTGATCCTTATTTGAAAGAGGTACAGGCCCCACTCAGCTATTCACATTTGAAGACTATAAACTGCTCCATTGTCCATTAAAATAACCCCATGGGCAGCCCTAGACTTGGAACACCAGCTTCTTCTCTGAGAAGAAACAAAGGCTGCATTAACTCAGGGATGTGCTGACAGTGTAGCCACCACGGAAGCCCAAACTAAGTCATGACATGGGAAAGATAGGAGGCAGATAAAGGTGTTCTGTTACCTTTATCCCACTTTTCCTCTAGGAAAGTGCTTTACTGAACATGAGATGCCTGGGTGAAGGGAGCAGGGTCTGAGTGTAGCCCCCCAAATTACCTGATATTTACTTCTGGATGAGTTTTAGAATATTTCCAGTAAATACATTAGGGTTTGAAGGTCTTTAATTCAACCTGAAAGTGAAAGAATAAACTAATTCCACTGTTTGTTTTTCCATGCTATACCAAAACCAAGTCCAGTTATTTTTTTAAATAATTTTCAATGGCCTTTGGATCGAATACTATTTTCAGAGGTTGATAAATTATGAAACATTTCTTAAATCAGTTAAAATATTTGCCAGGGATTGCATGCCTTTGTTTGCCTCAGTTTGTAGAGAAGAAAAAAAACCATATTAATGCAAAACAAAACTTTTTTCTCCCAATTACTATACCAGGATTGACTAGGCCATTCTTTTTTAATAAGTGACTGCTTGGAGAAGAAAATATTTAAACTGTCAGTCTCCAAGGACCAGAATACTACATTGGTAATTCATTTACAATTTTAAATTTTCCATGTTCTTCCACCTATTGCCCAAGTGGCACTAGTTCCTAAGTTTCTAGCATCAGAAGCATGAAGAATATTTTATATGAAATGTTCTAACACTGTTGTCCCAGGATATCCAAACTTCATAGTCTCTATAATTTATTTTTGTTCCTTAGGAAAAGAAAGCTGTTTTGAGAGGATAATTCAAAGGTTTGGAAGAAAAGTGGTGTATGTTGTCATAGGAGATGGTGTGGAAGAAGAACAAGGTGCAAAAAAGGTAAGCCACAGGTGCATCCTGTGCCTTTTAATTTTTCTTAATCCTCAAAATTCTCACAACTGATTTAAACAAGTTTCCTTTCCTTGAAATAGACAATGAAGGTGTGCAGAACTGCAGGTCCTGGGAAAGCACAGAAGAAAATTTGATAAAGTGACTTTATTGAGTTGTGTGCACATGCTCAACACTCAAGACCAGTCCTGAGTGACTAGTCTTCATGGAGTGTAGACTTTGGGAGCAGAAAGGCAGGCTGTACAGTGTAGCCAGCATCCAGGACAGAGAGGAGACATCGGTGCCATTCTTGAGCCAGGATGCCCCTTTCTACATCCGAGGCAGACATAAGCATGGCTGGATGGTTCACACTTTGTTACATGAGCCTGGATACAGCCTAGAAACCGTTCAAAGGTCAAGCAGTGACCAGAGCAGACTTGCCAAATGAAAATGATCAGCTGTCCTGGAGGTCTTGCTGTACCTGCCTTCCTCTGAACATCAGAAATGAGAGCTGTGAGTCTCCTGGCTCCCAGTTTGCTCTTCATACCTCATTTTCTTCTTCCGAAGCTCTGCAAGTGAAATCCTGTCCTGTCTCTTAGCAGAGGCGGTCTCATTTGACATCTCCTTGCATTTTTGAAAAAGGAGACCTACATTCCTTAGGTTGGCACTCGAGGTCTTTGAAATCTGCTTACACCCTTCTTTCTGCTCTTTCTCCCTTCTACATGCAACACTGCAGTCACACTCATCTGCTGACCTTTGGACTTCATCCATTTTCTGTTGCTCAAAGCAAATACTCGAGAGTGGGTAATTATTAGAGTACAGGTTTATTTGTCTCACTGTTCTGGAGCCTGGAAATCCAAAAGTGAAACTCTGCTTGCTGAATGATAACATACTGGAAGGCATCACTAGTCAGAGCACCTGTACTAGTTTAGATCTCTTCTTCCTCTTCTTACAAAGCCACCAGCAGCATCATGACTTCATCTAATCCCAAGTGTCTCTCAAAGGCCCCACCTACAAATACTGCACCACCAACTTATGAATTTGGGAATTAAGTCTCCAGCCCAGGAACATATGAAGTGTTCCAAGTGCAAAGCTTCCCTCTGGCCAGGCCCAGCACTTCTCCCCCACACCTGCCTTTCCTCGAAATGATCTTTACCTCAAAGCTGTCCTGTCATTGTCTTACTCTTTTTTCAATATTCAGATCATATACCACTTTTCTTTTCCAGAAGCCCAGTTACATTATCATTCACACTTTAACTGGAACAGATGCTATGGTAAATAGATAGGATTCTTGATCCAGCCTGGGTTTGAACTGTATACCGGCTACTTACCTTTCCCATGATTTTGAACAGGTTTCTTAAACCTTCCATTTCTTTTTTATTATGAATGAGGATAGACATAGCCAGCTCCTTAGCCTATGTTGAAAAATTAAATGCCCATAAAGGCATCTGATAGAGATTAGCTACATCAGTATGTGCCTATTTCAGCAACTAAATCTGAGTTTCAGAGTAAAGGTCTTATGGTTATTGTTTGAGACTAACTTCAAATTGTTTTATGACCCCAATAAATAGCGATGCATTTGTACCCTGCAATATAAAACTTTCTTAAACACTAAATATTTTATAACATTAACCAGTAGCATAATTTTCCTTCCCATATCTACACACAAATTCATGAGTCCTTGAATATTACCATAAAAGACACAATTCAGCTCATTTGCAATATTCCAGTATGTAAAATTCCAGGCCACAGTTGCAGCCCTGAGCATAGCCTTTGAAAATTAATTCACTTTTAGTTTCTCTGAATTCCAATAAAAGCATAGGTACTACCTGTGCTGTCATTTGATGATTTCACTGATATTCCAAGGAGAGTTTTGCCCAGGATCAGGAGCTATTGGAATGTGCTTGGTACCAATGGAAACTCACACCCACTTCAAGGCTATAGTGCTTGATTCAAAGCAGCATTTGCCATTTAAGAACTAACTCTGACCAACCACTATCATGCCTAGGTCCATGTGTTAGCTCTTTGGACAGACTTCATCCCATCTTTACCAGACTAACAGAATTCCCCAAATTCAACCCTGGAGATTTAAAGAGAAGTATCTGTTTTTTCTGGACAAGCCTCCGGAACTCCGAAGCCATTCCTACTCAGGACTTCCTAGGGCCAGGGAGGCCTAGAGCACATTCACACCTCTGTCCAGCATGGCCCTGGACCAGGGTGTACATCTCCTCTCCAGCTTGGTCCTTCTTTCTAGTATTCATCAAAACTTCGATTTCAGAAAAAAAAAAAAAAAGTTGCCCACTATGGCTTTTTACCTTGTGTTAGACCAAGGGGATGCATATGAAAGATCACCCTATCAAGATTTGTCTTTTTGTGTGTGTGTGGTACCAGGGATTGAACTTGGACCCTTGTGCTTCCAAGGTAGGCATGGTACTACTTGAGCTAAATCCCCGGCCCCAAGGTTTGCCTTTTTAAACCATCTAAGAAGTGCATTAGAAGTTTGGCTTCCGTGAGAACAATATGGAAAACAAAAGCACCAATAGGACTAGAACAGTTGCTGGCTTTGAAGAACAGTTCATGTGCCAACAAGTCCAAAGATAAATAGTGGAAACAATTTTATCGTAGGCACACCAAAAAGAAATGACACAGCCACCTACAAAGAACTGTCTTTTTGATTTGCTTTTACTATAAATGAGTTCTAGGTTCAACTTTGATTTCATGATGACTATATATGAGTCCAAAATATCTGATGCACATTGAGACCTGCTTCTCCATGTGTGCAAAATATAAATTTTTCAGAAGATTCTAACTCCTAATATCTTGTAAAAGAGTCAGATGTTATCAATTTATCATTCAGTGACAAACAGCATTTTTTTTAGCTGACAGGATAATGTTTTATCTGCCTTTTAAAAATTAGTAAATTATTTAAATAACAGTGTTTCATGTGAGAATTAAGAGATATGGTTATAATAATTTACAATGAAAACTGAATATTTAAATGGTGTTCTGCACAAAAGTAGAGAACATCTAGGAGACCCTACAATTCCACAATATATTGTATTAAATACAAATAAAAGTTCAAGGTAATGAAGTAAATAAAGAAATGGCTGTCCTCATGTAGGATTAATAATTATCCTGATAAATAACAAGAATTGCTAATTTAAACCTTTGTATCCCAGTCCTTCTTTTATGCATTTCCACCCATTATTTCACAAATCATCATCATAATTCTAAGACAAAGGAATCCTTGGACCCACTTTACAAATAAAGTACAGGAAGTTTAAATAACTTGGCCAGTTCAAACACCTAGAGAGTTACCACAGCAGCAAGGGATAGTCGCTCAGGCCTGTAACCTTAGAATCCCAGGAGGCTGAGGCAAAAGGAAGCAAGTTTGAGTTGGGCAAAACCCTATCTCAGGATACAAAGGTCTGGGACTGTAGCTAAATGCAAAGGCCCTAGGTTCAATTCCCAGTGGCATTGGGGTTCGGTTGAAGACACCCAACTAGTACTGAACCCAGTTTTGTCTCTGGTCATTAGATTTAGAACAAAGATCCTTCAAACTATAAATGTAAGTATCTTAGGCAGGATTTTAGTTTTTAAAAATTTGTATGTTTTAAACTAAATAGTGCAATTTTTGCTTTTTATAGAGGCAGAGATACTAACTATATAGTTGTCTGCTTTCCAGATTTTACATTCATAATTAAATACACATTCTGATACTTTAGTTACCAAGCACCTTAAGTTACTAAGTAAATTAATGGTGAGTCAGCAAAGATCTGCACATTTAAGCATGAAATTGTTCTTCAAAATCAAACATTTTGTATTTCTTCAAAATCAATGTTAACCCCTTAGGTTGTGTCTCAATTTCTTATATTCTATGGTATCATTCTCATTTCCCTGCAGAGTTGTTTTTCATTTCCCTAATAATGTTCTTTTGCTAGAGACAAATTATCTCGCTGCCTCTGCTATGAAAGGTCACTTGAAGTCTATTTTGTCATAATGATTCTCTGTGCCAAAATAATGTGAGGGCTTTCATAAATTAACTATAACTAATATCATAAATATAATTCAAATTTAAAAATCTGACTTTTTTAACCATAAAGCTAGTTGCTTATAGTGCAATATCACTTATGTGAAACAGGTATGCATAGATTTTTTGGGAAAAAAGGTGAAAATCTAGATTGCATTTCTAGAGTAAAAGTAGCCTTACTAAATTACCTTTATTTACTTTTCAGAAAACTACTCAAAATTTCTTGCAAATAACATGGGGAGAATGACCAATCTCTTTCTGCATAATAAATGATAAAGGCTTTATCAAAATTATTTTAGAGGGTTGGGTGGGCAAGGAAGGGGGAAAAATGAGAATTAAGTTGTGTTATATACTGGTACAAATCCTCCATGTGGAGTGTAATTGTGTGTATATAATGTACCAATAAACTCTACCAATTATATATACACACACACACACACACACACACACACACACACACACACACCACTGAAGAGAAAAAAGAAGTATTTTATGGCTGGGGATTTAGCTCAGCAGTTCCAGCATCTGCCTGGCAAGAGCAAGGTCCCGAGTTGAATCCCCAGTAAACATATACCACAGTGCCAGGGGTGTGGCTCATGCCTGTAATCCCAGCACTCAGGAGGCAGAGGCAGGAGGACTGCTGAGTTTGAGGCTTGTCTGGGCTATATAGTGAACTCAAGGCTGAACAACAAAGCGAGACCCTGTTTCCAAAAAAAAAAAAAAAATGTAAATATGTATTCCAAAACTTGTTGAAATCCAAGCTAAAGTTGAGAACCTAGCTAATAATACCTGATACTAAGGAGAAAAATACAAGTCACTTTTATTTTTAAAAACTATGAAGCAATTTAATCTGAGCTTTTAAAATGCTAAGTGGTGCATCTAAAGATTGTAACAGTGCAGTTTACTATAATTCATTAACACTTAGTGACCACTTACTGTATGCCAGGTCTTGAGGAGGATTTCAGCTTCATTCTTTAAGAGCTCACTTCTGTGTGGACTGACAATAGATACAAATAATGGAAAAGCAGCACTGCAAAAAGCTTCATAATGAGTTGTTAGAATAAAGTTGAGGACTCTGTATTGCATCTCCATAGGTGAACTGTCTAGAAAGAACATGCATAGGAAAGCACAGTAGATAGATTTTCAACACAAATGGAAATTTTGCTTTTACTCTCTTCTCATCCTAGCAGTTCTCTGTATCAGTACATGAGCTATGCATTTCTTAAGTAACTGTGCTGGTGTTCCATTGTATGGACGTGCTATTATTTAATCAGTCCCCTGAGGCTGGACATTAGGTGAGTTCCAATAATACACAGAACTACAGTGAATGTTCTTACATGGCTCAAGCACATGCAAGTATAGCCAGGGGATAAATTCCTACAGGCACAGTACTTGAATCAGAGAATAAATGGTTTCATTTCTATTAATACATTTTAAGAGAGTTCAGCAGAAATTCATTTCACATGCCAGTGACCACATACCCAACATTTCCATAGGAGAGATTTCATATGTAATCACAAGGATAAATGTGAAATATCAAACAGGGAAGAGCAGGGTAAGAGGACTTGGGCAGCTTCACCTACAGGAGAAGCAGGAAGGATGTGATGTATTTTGGTTCTAAGGACCCAAGAGCCGTACACTTGTGGCCCACACTTCCCTCAGTAAATCCCTAGCCCTGAGAACCTGATCTCCATTAAGATGGAGCGACTATTTCTGACCCCTGGGCTCCAGCTACCTGATGGGATATCTCCATGTAACTACCACATGTCACACCCATCTGCATGCCTGACTACAGGGGGTTGAACTGTGCCATCCTAAAGCAGTTCACACATTCAACCCAACGTGAGTGCCCTCTGCATCCAGCCTTTCACTGACTCATGTGAATTTTCTCTTCGCAAATGTCTCCCATCCATTGCACTCAGTAGATTCCCAAAGTCGCTCTGCCTGGTTTCTCTGCTACCCACACCACACACACACACACCCCTTAATCATGCTTCCCTGACTTGCACCTTCTTCCTGATGTCTCCCAGCATTGAGGGAGTGTTAGCCCCCCTTTCCTTTCCACTTATAGAAGTCTAAAATCCTTAGGTATTCAGAGGGCTCTTACCTTGCAAAACCCTTATTCATTACATCCTCTATGATGCACACACTATGATGCCATCACTTCCAGATGAGTGAATGCAGATGTTCTGCACCCTCCTGACAGCTTTGTCTAACATGAGCCTCCTTCTAACTGCGTCCCATCCCGACCCTCTGCCTCTCCAGTTTTGTCCGCTCTTACAGTTCAACACAAGCTCAGCTCCCCTTCTCTAGCATGCAGCAAAGCTCCCCTCTGCCTGTCAGTCTGGATCTTGACCCTACACTGCCTCACACTGTAATCAAACTTGGGCAGTAAGACCCTCGTGTCTCATATGTATCATGTCTTGCATTCTACATACTACAGTTTCAGTGCTACAAAAGTAATGACCTTTGCTTTGGTAATAAAAATCAACTGAGAAGTAACTTCAAGTTATTTTCACTAATTTCATTACAGATAAACAAAGTGTGGCTCCAGGAAGATAGTATAATGAAGGGCTCACAGCTATTCCCAGAGTGGAGAGTACAGCCTAGGTCTCCTCGTTAGTGTGTTTCTCTTTTCCTATTTTGTCATCATTTCTCACAGTTCATATAAGAAACATTTGTTCTAATGACTAACATGGATGCATGGGAAAAGGCTGCACCCACTTGTCACGGGAAGCTCTTATAAATGCATAAAACCTATCAATTCTAAGTATCAACTGGATTTTGAGCCATGAATCTTCTCCTCTACTTTTTCTTTAGATCATCCACTTGGTAGAAAGCAGATACATGTTAGAAGCACACAATTGGGGGGGGGGTGAGAATGAAACTCCTGTCCATAGCAAACATCGTTAGTCTTCAAATAACAAACAGAAGGAAGCTGGTCTGATGTCATCAGTGCAACGGTCCCCAGAATCTGCCAGCTGTCATTACAAAACCTTTGGCCCTCTGCTTTAAGGAATACCGTCAGTGCCACTGCCTATACAGGTCATTTCACCTGGTTTCAGGGTGCTCCTGGGCACGTGTCTCTTGGTAACACTCTCCGGGAAGCCTAAAGCATCAGGATTTCAGTGCCAGTAAAGAAGCCAAATCAGGGTTGTGAATAAGTCTTAACTTTTGAGATAGTGTTTGAGTGCAATTTAAAATGGTTTAAATATACTTTAGACTGCCATCAACCCCTGTACCTGGTAACACCTATAACACGAGTTGTGGTCCCTATTAAATGCCTAGTTTATGCCTTAACTGTGTACCAAAGAATTTAGCTGAATTTTTCATTTCCTTTTTCTATGTCATTTATTGCATCCTTCGGCATATGTTTTTGAGTGCACCGGTCCTTTCAGGGTTGTACTGATAGCAGTTGTATATGTAGAAAAATCATTATTGGGAAACATCTCATTTGAGTTCATCAGTATACAAAAGAAAACTGCAGACTGTGCTAAAAGAAAAGCATCCTACCTAGCAAGTCTGCTTATATGTACTTATGAAGATTGTCATCCTACAAGTTTCTGGACAGCTACTTGAAGAGCCTTCAGCATTCTTTGTTACAACTTTAACTAAGGGTACCAAAGATCATTAGAAATGAAAAGGAGCTTTGAGTAAGGCCAGTGGATCCCTGGCAAATTAAATAAAGCAAATATGGAAAATATAATTAAAAATAAAATGGGCCGGGCATGGCGGCTCACACCTGTAATCCCAGCACGCGGGAGGCAGAAGCAGGAGGATTGCTGAGTTCAAGGCTTGCCTGGGCTACATAGTGAGCTCAGGGCCAGCCTGAACTACAAAATGAGACCCCATGTCAAAAATAAAAAAAGAAAATAGAATGGTTGCAAAAATAGATACCAAATACAGTAGATGGTTAAGTATTAAAGAATATTAAACATATAGATATTTGAAAATAATGGCATTTTGTCAGATGTGTCTAGAGTGAATTTTAATGCTATAATGATCAGGATATTGGCCTATCATATTTGTGTATATTTGCTAATTTCAAATATTTTTGAGTGTGTGATCTAGGAAAATAGATGGCAATGTTTATAGAGGTTATTTTTGGTGTAGGCAGGTAAGAAAGGATTTATATTTGTGTGGCTCTATATTTTTTACAACTGTTATACAATATGCATGAATTTGAACAAGGAAAAAAGAGGAATGCTGTCTGCATTGTAAGTGATCATTTTTCCAACTCAGTCAGATCTATGAACCAGAATCACTCAAATTTTTCAGTTTTTTCAGCAGAGTAGGGATGAAAGAGAGTATGTATTTTAACCTGTAATGGGTGCTAATTTTTTTTACACAGCTGAATAAAACCACTATGAATAATAGTTAGGAGATACTACAGCAAATGGGCTTCAGATTCAACAGAGAGTTGGTGAGATTCTTATCTTGGCAGCTGTTATTTAAACCTATTTCCTCCTCCCTGAAGTTTGTTTTCTCATCAATTTTTAATAATAGTACCTACTTATCTCTGAGCACCTGGCATAGTACCTGACACAGTATCTAATATAACTATCTTTATAATCAATAAGCTTTTCACAGTAGAACCTTCTTGCCCTGGACCATCTGGCTTTGCCAGCCATTCTGTCACCACATCACTTTTGCACACTCAGCCAGTGTGCTAAACCTGAATTTCTCTTTTATCACCTGTGAACTAGTTCACCCTGTAATCCCTAGCTCCATTATCAAGTTATCTTGTCAGGCATATTCTCAGTTCTCTAGGCAAGATCACTGCCTTTTTCTACCCCTCTGAAAACACAAAGATAAATTTTCATGGTTGGTTTTCATTCATACTCATGCACAGACTGTAAGAGGATTACTTATCCAGGGCCATAGGCGTTTTTGGCGGTTCTACATCTAGATCTTGTACCTCCAAGAAAGAAAAAATTCTGAATGAATGAATGCACTGGGGTACATCTTAAAATGTAACGATGCTAAGTGGAACATACTCCTATAGACTTAGAAAAAGATCTTAGTTACCCATTTCTGAACTATTAAATGAAAACAAAGATATGTAGCTATCCCAAAGTAGTATCGAATCCACAATGTAACATGGTGTATAACCTGAGACAAACATACTGTTAATAAAGATCCGTAGTGGTCTGGCATCCCAAGTGACAACAATTATGTGATCAATACCCAATAGTAGCTTTTATCATTATCTGCAGATTTAAATATAACAACAAAACCTCTACCTTCTGGTTTTTCATGCTAGATTCTTCTCTTAGTCTGAAATGTTCCCAAATATCTCAGAACTACAATTACAAAGTACACTTCAGCCTTCTCACTTTGTATGTGTTTAAAACTTATTATTTTATGGACTAAAAACAGAATTTTGTTCTCTACAAGGTAGCATTATCCTTTCATTTATTTAAGAAAAATGTTTTGGTGATGCATAAACACAGTCTTTTTGAGTACAAATTAATGACTCTGTTCTTGCCTTTTGTAGATTGAGTTATGTTTTGCCTGTTTTTCTTCTCTGATTTGTTTTACAAGTTTCACAAACAGTCCCATCATTTTAACTTGGTTTTTAGAACAATGACTTAAATAGCTATAAACTTATGCACAGACGAATCTTAGATGTCCATATAAAATTTTTCCCATATGATAGTTATGTTCAATATGAAGAATAGCTAAGAAAAAAGAACAGTTAACTCCTATATGGGCAAGATTAATTTTGGAAAAATATAAACTGCTACCAACCCATGACATCTGCTTACACTCACAAAATACAAACTTAAACTTTCAACATTAAAAATCTATTAGATACATATTTTGAGAAGCAGTTTTTCTCAGGAAAGTTTCATTCATATTGACCTTTTACTTAAAGTTCAGAATCTTCTTTTTAATCACAGTTCAGAAATATCTATCACCTTCTTAAAAGCAGTAGACTCGGGCCAAGGGTTTAGCTCAGTGGTTCCAAGCCTGCCTTGCAAGCACAAGGTCCCTAATTCAATTCCTGCTACCAAAAGGAAAGAAGGAAAAAGAATGAAAAATAGGCTCTGTATTTTATATAGAATTCTTCCAAGAGGATCATGTGTGAAGCTTTGTCTTAAACAGCTCTGATGTAACTGAAGTGAGCATAGTAGATTTCAGTGGGCACTGGCTGGCTTGTCCTGAGCGCATTCTCTGTCCTCACCCTGTGTCTGCCCCTCCTGCAGCACGCGATGCCCTTCTGGAGGGTCTCCAGTCACTCAGACCTCATGGCCCTCCACCACGCCTTGGAGCTGGAGTACCTGTGACAGCCATGAGGCACTCTCACACCGCACAGCCACCCTGCGGCCAAGGCCAAGGCCAACAGGCCGGTGTCTCCTGTCAGCGCAGGGCTCCAGGACGTAGCAATTCCAACGTACTGATGCGCAGCCGCTGTTGGTCTTGACCTCTGCTCTTGCAGTCCATGGAGGACCACATCCACTCTTCAGAACAGCTGTTGACTCTAGTACTGTGAATCCAATAAAAATAAGCCATGAAAATGTTCTAGCACAGTGTAATGTGTCTTTGCCACAGTAACAACATGGTTCAAACCTGTGAAGAAAGGACCTCCAAACACTTCAGCTTTTAGCATTTTTCATGTGACAGAACATAGCCTCTCCAATATGGCAAATCTGATTGCACAACAAAGACTGAAATGGATCCCTGAATACCAGTGGAAGAATTTTCTCATACAAAAGGGTTTACTTTTTTGATGTTTCATACCCAGGGTAATCTGTAAATCTCTACTTATTTATGAACAGACTTTTTAAAAACAGATTTACTGAGGTATAATTCATATACAGTTCATCCAGACTTTTTGACATCAAATAATAGAAGATAACATAATAAGAGATTAAAGGCCTTTGCCTCATAACGTGGCAAGTTCTTTGAATATTAGCACATCGCAAAGTAAAGTATGTCTAATTTAAGCGTGTAATGTGTACATCACTGAGACAATCATGTACAGAAAGAATTTTTGGTGTAAATTTGTAATAATGGATGATTCTTTTACATATTATTTAGTGAAATGATATTGAAAGGTAGTAATGCCTTGATAGTGAAGCCCGAGGCAACATGTGCACAAACCGTTGTGCAGTGCCTTATCCAAGGATTGGGTATAAATATGTAGATAATGGATTTTTTTTAAATAATGTTGTCAAGACCAAAAGCATGGGTATTAAGTGTCAATAAGGACTTTGTTTTCCAAATAGCTTTTCCCCTCAGTTCTAATTTTTTAAAATGAGGTCAGGAAGGCTTTGATAAAGTAACATAGCAGTTTAATTGATTTGAAAAAATTAAAAGTTCTCTTACCACCTCATTTTTTCAACACTAATGTATTATATGTAACTACTTGGAAAAAAGTGATTATTCAAATGCTTCATCCCACAGAATATAGATGATAGATATATTTTATTAATAAAATGGTTTGTGAATTGGAGACTAGCAGAGTTTTCATGTGCTCAGAATTATTATTGTGCCTGCGTTTAGATAAAGAAGGACATTAGCACATAGCTGGAAATCAGCAAAACTTTATGTTACTCCCTACATTTGTGGTGTCTTCCTTCCCACTAAATTCATTGCCACCAGTGGACATGCCCAGTGATCAGCACCGAAATGACGTTACACTCCTCTTATATGATACTTTACATAAGAAGCATAAATCTTGGGAAATAAAAATTGTCATCTTTGTTAGATCCACGAGAAAGTTTCTCCAAAAGCAGTTGATTTGTCTGGACACTAGTCATTTTTGTTTAAAGTTTTCATTGCCATGGAATTACTCTTTGATGAACTGTCTTTCCTGTCACAGGAGAGGGGGGTACCAACCTTGATCCGGACTAGTAAAGAGCTACCCCATCCTCTTCTGAAGGCTCACGTTGCTGCTACAATTAGTCATTTGTGAATTCTCCAAAGTGTTTAGTTTCTTTTTTGCTGGAAGCAAACAGAAGTTGACAACTTTTTAACCTTTTCTTTTTTATGTTCATGCAAACTGAAAAGACAAAATTTATCTTGGTCTCACGTGTGTTGTGTCCACAACTGTGTACAGAATTCTTCATTAATTGTGTTTAAATTAAATAAAATTGATTTGCGAAGTACTGTATACTCCTTCAGTCTCAGCCTCATCTTTTCCTCTTGATTATAGGAAGTAGTAGTGAGATCTTGGTTGCACTAGAACGTTCAAAGTCCAAAGAAAGGAAGTTGTAGCAATCAGCTGCAGCAATGTCCTTTCAGTATTGTCGGGGATCAAAACTAGATAGCAGTGCTATTTCTTTGATCACTGTAAGAACTGAGGCCTGGGAAAGCTCTTTACTTTCCTGCAAACTACATCGATTAGACCCTGACTCAAATTCAACTACAGGAGAGAACTCAGCATAAGTTATCTTAAAGGACAGGTCATAGATTTATCTACTTAAATACTCCAGGGATAGCAATATAAGGGAGTGTCATAAAAAAAAAAAGAACATCTACAACATCTAGCTCTGTGATTTGACAGATTAATCACTGACAGGAAGCTATAAAACAGCACAAATTCCTTCCTCCTGAGAATTTAATCTTAGAAATACAATGTTCATATATGCAAACATGAAAAAAATCAACGTACAGTTGTCCAACCCATTCATTTATGAGCCCCTTGATGTGTGTTTTCTACATGTACACACCAGGCCAAAGCAGCTTGAATAGTGAGATATCAACCCTAAAGAGGAACGCAGCCTGGGGAGAATATTCAGGCTTGGGACTGAAGGGATTGTTAGGTTTTAAATGATGGAAGTATGAACAAGAGCCGAAGTGAAGGCACACACTCAGAAGACCAACTTTTGAACACAATATCCACTGGCTATAACATTTAAATTTCTACTTGTTTGACTATGGAATAAAGCTCAGATTCCTCCCCCTGGCATGCACACTGTATTTCCTTCGTATGCATCAGGCTCAGGAGTGGACTGAGCAGCACTGAAGCAGTTCTGCCTCATCTGCTTTCAGTGCTGGCCAGTGCTGTCAGTGACATCGTAGGCCTAACAACACCCAAAGGTGACCAGTTCTAGGCCCTCCTCCCTTCACGCACCTTCTCTCCTGCGGTGGCATGCAGTGCTAGCTCCTCCTCTTGAATGCCCCACCTGCCCAGGCTTGTCCACCTTCCAGGGAACAGACAGCTCACAGCCCGCCCTCGGCACACTCCTGTGGGACTGGGTCCACTCACTGGAGCTGGTAGAGACAGACAACAAGTGAATTACTGAATAAATAAGTGAAATAATCTGATTAGAAAGGCAAAGACTTTGGCAGAGAACACTTCTATTTTGGCATTTTAGGAACAAAACCCACACCCGTGGGCCAAAGAGAAAAGGAGTGGTTGACTGTGTGAAGGAGACAGACCAGGAGGACCTTAGGGCCTGATCATGGATTTGTTCTGAACTTTTGGAAGGGAGGCCAGTAAGTGTTGTACACAGGGTGTGATCTAATTTACTCTTCTAAGTACAGCACAGGCTATAGAGAACAAGAGAAGTAGGGAAACCAATTTATCAGGCCCTTAGGACAGGCCAGGTGAGCAGTGGTCAGCCTCAGACCCGGATGGTGATTGTGGGTACGTACCTGGGTCTGCTTCTAGTACCACAGTGACCAGAGTGGCTAATGGACCGGGCAGACCGGTGAGACCCGGAGGAGTCCAGGCCTGTCTCAGGTAAGGTGTCGCAGCACTTTTATGGGACAGGATAAGCCAGGGTTTAGCATATGATTTCTGTAGGCAAGTTGCCTGGAATCCCAGCTTCTTCATAGTGGGATAGTTAACCTTCATAGTACCTTAGTTTTCCCATCTGTTATGGGGAATAATAAAGTAACTACCTCAGAGGATTATAAGGACAAAATAAGTTTACATATATGTATGTACATATGTGCATATATATGAATATATTTTATATGTAGGTATCAGATATGTATGTATGTATGTATGTATATACTTGTTTGAGATACTACCTGGCAAATTCTTCAGTGTTTCCTATTATTATACTAAGTTTCACATGTTTGGGGTTTTTTTTCTCCTAAGCTCTGGCCTGGCCTAAAAATCAGGCTGAAAAGACAGTCCGGCCCCTGACGGTAGCCATTGGGCTGGTGGTGGTTAAAGAATCGATTGCAGGAGTCTGTGAAGGGCTCCATGCACATTAGTAACAAAAGCAGGGGTGGAGCGAGTTTGGGCAGGATGGCAGCCAGGAGAAGCTATCTGAAGAGCTGATGGCTCAGAAGTGAACTAAAGGCCAGGGAAGATTTGGCCAAGCAGAGATGGGAGCAGAGAAGGGTCTGCAAGGGTCCCTAGATTAGGAAGGGGACAAACTCAGGAAGGGGAGGGAAGAAAAGGGGGAGCTCTAGGACTATGCAGCTGGAGCTCGAGGTGATGAGTGGCCAGGAGAAAGCATGAGGACAGGGCTTACGGCCCACCTCAGAGTAAAACTCTGAGCTTTGTGTTCCTGTCACACACCTGTGTGACTGCTTCTCCTTCGTGAGAGCAAGAAAAAAGCCAGCTAGTTCAGGGGCCAGTGATTCAGCTCAGTGGTCCCAGCAGCTGCCTGGCAAGTTCAGTGTCCCGTGTTTGATCCCCAGTACCACATACCACAGTGCCGGGTGTGGTGGCTCACGCCTTACTCCCAGCCCTTTAGGCAGAGGCAGGAGCATTGCTGAGTTCGAGGCTTGCCTGGGCTCCATAGTGAGCTCAGGGCCAGCCTGAACTACAAAGTGAGACCCTGTCTCAAAAAAAAAAAAAGAAAAAGTTTAGAAATTATTGTTCAGTTCCTGCTTTAGCAGCCACAGCCCTTCCTTGGGGTGAAGTTGACACACTCCACAAGACTCACAGTACAGTTTTATTGAACCCTTCTGTTGTACAGATCACAAACCTTGGGTGAAGTGCTCTGCCCAACGGGGTCACAGTCAGATATGGCAAAATCCATGACCTCAACCCACCCTCTCGGATGCGGCAGAGACTCATGAAAAGACTTGGGTCAGGAGGCCACTGGAGTTTGGCTTCTACTCCCTGCTGTTCCACCGAACATCAGTGGCCCCATCCCGTTTTCTACCTGGCCCAATGGTCACATTCGATTGTCTGAATTTTTATTTTAGCGGTAACACCCCAATCCTGTGATCCTTCCCAGGTTTGATTTGAAGTTTGTCTCCCAGTGAGCATTTACAAATGTCAAAAGAAAACGCACACAGTTTTGTAATAACTTCTAAAGTTTGCTTTTCAGAACATTTGCATACGATGTGGCTGTTTCCCAATTCAAATGAATATGAACGGGTCATTTGCTTAACAGAACATGGCAATCATGGGCACTTGTGTGTTCATTTAAGATTTGTAAGAAACGTCCTTGTGGATTTCAACCGTGCTATGAACACCGAGCCAAGCAGTGCCGAGCACCCCATTCCGGAGAGCTTTTCTGGACATCCAGAGAGTCCCGTTTACGAAGCATGAAGAGCATATCTTTCTTTCAGTGTTTCTCTGAGTGTTTCCATTTCTCTCCATTCTGTGTGATTATACAAACTGACAGGATGACTTGTGGCAGAAGAAATGAAAGGGTTTGTAATTTAGGAAACCTCTGGCCCCACTGACTGAAAGCAGGTTGTTTGTAAAAAGGAAATCCTGACCTCAGCTAACTGGCAAACTCTGTCAGAAGCAATAGAGAGAGTGGAAGGAGAAAGAACAGTGCCGGGGATTTTTTTATTGGCAACTGAAGAAAAACTGATGCTCCGCCAGAGCAAAGCCCATGGAGAAGAACTTGCCACTGGGGACCGAGACCTGCCCTGTGTCTCCAAGCCCGCGGTTACGCCGGCCTTGGTGCTCTGGGCTAGGGGCTGGCTGCACAGAGGGAGGTGGCTGCTTGGGGTGACAGCTAGAACGACAACTCTGACAGTGGATCCATCCTGTCAGCGGAGGTTGGAGCCTGACACAGGCACGCCCTGGCTTCTTCACGTTGGCACTGGACCCACGTGGAGACAGGGGTCCATGCAGGTACCAAGTGCTGCCCGCTCTGATGGTCAGCCGCACCCCTCCTCCCCCTGCATGCTGCACGTCAGCACAGTTCGGCTACAACCTACAACTCCACCGAAAAAGACCTCGTGTGCTCCACTCTCCTTAGGCCAGTGGTTCTCGCTGCCCATGGCTGGAAATCAGCTGGGGTGCTCTGGCAGGTATCTATGCGTGAGCCCTGTCCCCGAGATTCTGGTTTGATTTCTCCAGGGTGTGTCTTGTGCCGCATTTGTGCCCTGCCAGCATCAGCATGTGCACAAGAGAGACTTCCAAGCCAGTCACCTGCTGCCAGGTGGGCCAGTTTATGAAGGAGCGCTTGGCTCTGGCTTTCCCTCCGTGGTCAGTTCCGCAGGCTACGCCTAGGCCCTGAGACACGCATGACCCCTTCTCAGCTCCAGCCAGCACATGTCCAGAGGAGCTCCACTCTGAGCGGAGAGCTGTGTCCCCTGTCAGAGGAGGCCTCACAGGACTGCCGTCTACTGGGAAGAGAGATGGATGATAGAGCGCCGCCTGTGGACAGACACAGTGGTACACAGCTGTAATCCCAGCACTTCGGAAAGCTGAGACAGGAAGATTCCAAGTTCAAGTCCAGCCTGGACCTCTTAGTGGCTTAGCAAAATCCCGTCTCAAAGTAAAACAAAATTTTAATAAAACACAGTGGTTGAGCTATAGCTCAGTATACAGATCCTGGCTTCAACCTCAGGTAGAGAAACAAACAAAAAATAGTACCGGGGTGGGGTTATAACTCAGTGATAGAAAGCTTGTGTGTAAGGCTCTGAGTTCTATATAAGGCCTAAGTTTCATTCCCAGCAATGCTAAATAATAGTAATAATAACAATAATAATAATAAAAATACCAGGCTACGAGACTGGCCACACTAATTTCAAAAATACCTATAATCCAAGAAGAGGAAGGTGGCAGAGAACTTTATTTTATGATGAGAACCCCAAGAGCATAGCAATGAATGTTGCCTGGGGAAATAAATTTCAAAGAGGAAACGACATTTTCACTGGCCTAGCAAAGAAAAAGAGTAAGAAACCGACAGACTGATAACCTAGCTCTCCCCTAAGTGCTCCAGCAGGTTGTCGGTTTGTTCCAGCCTCAGTCCAGTGAAGGCAGGGATTGGCTCCTCCCCCCAGAGCCCACTTTCACTAAGACTTGCCAGTTTCCATACCACGAATCTCCAGCCAGTCTGCTATTCTCTATTGTCCTCACCCACCTCAGCAGTGCCCTTCCCGAGATCCTAGAATTGCTCCTGCTGGTCCCCGTGCCCTCCACTTCCCCATTCTAACCGGGTCCTGCCTGTGACTGTTGCTTTGGGGACAAAACTCAAGCTCCTCACTGTGCTGAAAGCCTGGACCACACCCTCTCCGCTGCCCGGGCAGGCAGGCCCTGTCTCCTCACTCATGCAGTATTTTCTCCCCGAGATTCCTTTTTGGCTCTCAGAAGTCCTAGTTCTGCTCCGAGTCCATCCCATGACTTTAACACATGCTCCCTGCCTGGAGGACATTTTCCTTCCTGGGTGTTTCTCACCTTTCTAGTCTCAACTCAGTACTGTAGCCACCACAGGCCTTCGGACCAGTCTGTGGGGAGACACCTCCTCCCCTGCTGAACTCGCTCTCCTCTCATAGAGACCCTCATGTCCTCTTCCACACGTGCGCAGCGTTACTTTTTGTCTGTCTGGTTACTCTGCTGCCTCCTCTCTCTGTAGGCTGGAAACTTCAAGAACACGAGGAACACCACTACCACTAGATTCCCAGCGTCAACGGCAACGCTTGAAGTGTTTGTATCTTTTGTTTGAGTAGGTGCAGATTGCCAGGGGTCTAGACTCAGAAGCTTGTGAATTTTGGCTTCATCTGTTATTATGAAGCTGTCAAAGAATTTGAGCCTGGTTGTAGGAGATACAAAAGAAAATAAGATGCACATCATTTGGTTAATGAGGAAGAAATGCACAGAAATAAGAAGTTAGGAGACATCTGGGAGGTGGTCACCATAGGGGCGCCCTGGGGAGGGAGATGGAAGCCAACAGCATGTGTGCCAGAGGCAGAGCCGGGCACAGAAGTCCGGGGGCCTCCTGCTCACACTTCCGCCACCTAAATGGGGAAGGACCTGGCTGCAGCAGCCTGTGCATAACTGTGTATACCTAAGTCACAGGGTTCTTTTTACCTTGCAGGAAAGCACTTTATTGTAAATCTTCTCGCTGTTCCTGAACTGGAAGGCTTCCCTATCTGGAAGTAATTTTATGTATCATTAAATATATGTGAGTTGGAGTGAACCATTTGGAGAGACAAGAACCTGGTTTCCCTAATGGCTCCAGGAGGTGCAGCCACCAGACTGATGCCCTTTATATGTAACTGAGAAAACAACATGTTCCCATTCTAATCGGGGTAGGCGTGCGCAGAGGAGACTATAAACACACTCACCCCCTCCCCATAAAGACTTTCGATATACCATCTCTTGTCACTACTGAAATCATAGTTCAGATGCAGCTGCCAGGCCAGGCCTTCCTTCAGCCATCCTGGGCAGGACTCTGGACATAGATACTCCAAACTCTCCACTCTACAACAACCAGTAGCAGGAGTTGTACCAGTGATATAACAGGACGCGACACCTTCCCGGATGAATGGGGCATCCACAGGCTAATGAAGGTCTTTAATCAGGATGTCTGCTTCTGTCCCTAGCACTTGACAGGCACTGAGCCCACCTCAAACAAACAGCAGAGTGTTCAAGGTGAGGAAAAGAGGAAAAAGACAAAAAGTATGGTAGAGGGAAGGGGGAAACGTCGTGCTATTAGCAAACATGAGGAAGCATGAGAGCACATTTGCTGCTCTATGTTTTCTCTGGCCTGGCTGGGGGTGAGCCTTGCACAGGTATCCAACAGACCACAAGGATCAATGTGCCTGGGAGCATAAGACCAGGCATCCAGCCAAGGACCAGGGTACGCAGAGGGCAGCATGAATTGGAGCCGGAAGCTGTGGCCTCTCTGCTGGCCCCTCAGAGCTGGCATCTTCCCCTTAGCAGCTACCCCATGGCCCTGTCTCTCAGATCCTCTCCCAGAGAAATACTACATCCCATCACCTACGCCACTTAGTGGCTCAGAAATACCAACAACTTTCCAGAAGTTCCATTCTTCCTCAAGTACTTAAAAAGCACAGAGGAGGGGCCCAGTAAATGGCGGAAGCACACGCCCTTATTGGAACACTCTTGTTTTGAAAAACTTCTGCCCTCTGGGGTTGAAAGCATTTCTTGGCCCAGAGGAATCAAGAGGCACCACCATCGCTCCAGAAATGTTTCCAGCCCCTGACCTTGATATTTATTTGCAAAGCCTGACAGGAAATCGGTGCTATGTGTTCCATGAAAAACAAAGGAAAATGCAGGAATCAGAAAAAACAACAAGACTGCCCTAAACAGACTTACATCAATAGACTTTAAAGAAAATGAAATGCTAGAAAAATAGTTCCCTGAGACATATAACTTTTGAACATGTTCTGCAGACCCAAGATATGCCCAGCCCTGGGCTTGGTTCTAAAAGACTGTGTGTCCTGGGAAGCTTCTCCTTCCCAAACAGAGGGCCTTGTGCTGCTGGGATAAAAATGATGAGTGTGTCTGCATCTCAGGGACCGGGCACAGGATGAGCCAAAACTTCAGGCACAGGACAGCACAGGTTCTTGGAGAAAACTTCTAGGATAATAGAACATTTAATCCAAATTATGAAGGACAGAAGGAAAAAGGAGAGTGAAAAGCATAGCTTATGAGAAAGAACAGATAGTGTGTAAGACAGTTTCAGAGGCTGAGCCTTTTGGCAGTGTATGCCCATGGTCCCAGAAGGCTGAGGTCCAGGCAGGATGACTGCAAGCTCCAGCCCAGCCAGGCTCAATTACAGATGCACAAACCCCTGTCCCTCCTTGGATAGTAACAGGAATTCAGGAAGTATTTATATCAGAAAAATATAAGAATCAATACCAGAATTCAGAAAGTGGCAGGCAATAGAGAGCAGCAGAGATTGTGTCAGACAGAAGAGGATATGACTCATAGGAACTCATAGCTGTTTCTCAACTCTAACCATTTTTTCCATGAAATTCTACCTCAGAGGCTGAATTTTTTTAGTTTTCAAGAAAAGCCCTGTATCCTGTTATTGGGGGGGTTTAATTGTAAGAATACTAAACCTTAGAATTATGAGTCGAAATTAAAATTATAGACCAATAAACACATGATGATGGCACATGGAGCTCAGACTTTAAAGAGTTCAGATATTGGGAAATAAATCTGTCTGGAACATCCAGGAAGACACTGTGTAGAAGCTGATGTGTTGCTAGACCTTTAGGAATACTGGCAGAACTGAGGGCCTCAAGGAAGAGGCAGAGGGAGGGACAGGCCAGCTCAAGTGAGAGCATCATTCATAATTTAGAAAGTCATCTAATTCTGTGGCTCTAAACTTGCCGTACATGAAAATGAACTTGGAAGTTGTCTCTCACATGAAATATTGAAATATTGAAATATTTAAACATGCTGCACACTGATTGTTTTATGGTACACGAGTTACAAAAATTTCTGAACCTTGTACCAAATATTTTAAACTCTTCTAGGAGAAACAGTGTTGTAGTGGCTTCCAACCAGCAGAGTAAGTAAACAGAAATACGTGAAGGTGTTGCTGATTTTAACTGCAGATCAAGTTTACCCATATGTTATAAAAACACAAAACCAAAAAACCTTGATTCATTGTTTATACATGCACAACACACCCACACTCATACACATATAAATCTTCTATTTATATGTGGGATCTTAGTTGTCATTCAAATAATTTGTTATAATCCCATGTCTGGGAATACATCCAGAGGAATATTCATTTATTTACTTACTAGTGTTATAGTTCCGATCTTAAATGCTCCCCAAAGAGCCGCATGTTAAAGGCCTGATTGCCAGGTGGTGGAAGTAGTAAAATCATTAGGAGATAGAGCCTGATGGAAGGCAGTGAGGTCGCAGGGCCATATTCTGAAAGGGGATTCTGGGGCTCTGGCCCCTCCCCCTCTCCTTTTTGCTTCCTGGCCACCACGAGGCAAGTGACCTCCATTCCCACACACACACCCTGGTGCGCTGCACCACCATGGTCCCAAAGTGATGCGGACAAGCGAGCATGGACTGAAACCTCTGAAATTTTGAGGCAAAATAAATCTTTCCACTTTTTACGTTATCTGAGGTATTTTGTCACAGTGACAGAAAGCCAACACAACACACATCTTGATGGGCACTGAGGACATAATGCCTGTCACAGAAGTGTATATGATTATGTTCCTGCCCTCGTGGCACTCAGACCTGATTGGGGTAATTAGACTATAAACATTCATGCCTAATGAGGAACACAGAGGCACTTGTGCAATAATTATTGGGGCACAAGCTGGAGACTGCTGCTTCTGTCCAACCAGAAGAAACTTCTACTTCCCCCAGGCCATGCTCAGCATACTTTGTGTTAGTTTGTCTATAATCATTCTAGTCCCTCAGCTCTGTGAGAGCGACCACCATGTCTGTTTGTCCAGGTCATTTCCAGCATGTAGCGCATGATTAAAAATAAATTAAGGCATCTCTAGGTAATGAAATACTAAACAACCATTAATCAGACAATGAGCCACTAAATACAGTTAGAAAGCTATTCACACTATGATGCTCACTGAAAGAAAATAAAGGGATGTACAAACAGTATATAGCTTACTAGATTGCTATGTATATCTCTAATGAAAGATTTAGATGAGTATATAGTCACCCTTCAGAATTAGTGGGGCTCCAGGTCCAGAAATCCCCGAGGATACCAAATCCACAGAGGCTCAAGGGCCTTGTATAAAACAAGGTAATATTTGCCTAATCTTATTCACATTCATCCACATGCATTAAATCATCCCGATTACTTATAATAGCTAAGACAACGTAAGTGCTATAGAAATATTTGCTGAACTGCACTGTTAAAGAATAATGACAGAAGTCTGTGTTCAATGGAGGCTCAAATTTTCTGAATTCCACTTTTTACTCAAGAGTCACTGAATCCTAAACTCATAGACAGAGAGATTTTATAAATTTGATGGAATTTTGAAAATTTTTCACTTTTTGACTATGTATATTATGGAGTTTCCAATAAACAATTTATCTAAAATAATTTAAATGCTATTTTTAAGGATAATAATGCCATTTTAAATAAGAATTATTTTAAAATCACTACATTTGGTGAGATATAGCTAAAACCCCGCATCTATTGCAAAGTAATCTCTTCCCTACAGCTACATGTTTTGAGGTCCGTGCCAGGTCCAACACATGCAGTTGTCTGACTTTCCAGTCTGTCTCTGCTTTCCCTTCCATCTGCCCCCTCTGGGCAGTGGAGAAGCCCTTCGGAAGCCAGGCAGGCCAGCCCCGTACAGTCTGGACACTGGCTTGAACCTCTCATTCCATTATCAAAGCTGTTTCCTTTTCAGTGTGCACTAAGTGAACATACGTGCACTAAACTCTGCATACCTGTGTTAGACCCTGGAACAGACAGAAGGGAAGCATGAGGGTTTGTATGACAAAGACTCTGCCTTCAGTGAGCTCTCAGTCTGTGCGGGGACAGGCACACATGTACAAATGAACAATGAAGAGAAAAATTACCCTCATTCACCTCTTCAGAGCTGTTAGATTTTTGGTACTGTACCCTGTCAAAATTACTAAAATAAGCCTTTTTATCTTCATAAATTGATTGCTTTGGCTCCCAATTTTGAACATTTCAGTCCACGGTTTGCTGGCCCTGCTGCTTTGAGCCTGTGGGAAGGGAGCACATCAGAGTGGAAGCTTATGGCGGGGCAAAGCCACTAACTTTAAGGTTAGGAAACAAGAGAGTGAAAAGCAGGATGGAGAATCCATAATCCCCTCCAGGGCACAGCTGCAGTGAACAAGAGGTGTCCCATCAGGCCTTATTTCTTAAAGGTTCCATTATCTCCCAATAGTGACACCGTGGGAGCCCAGACTTTAACACATTGTCCTTTGACGAACAGTCAAGATCCAATTTGTTACAAGAGTTATGGTCCTTGCATGGTACAAGGGCTTTCTAACTACTCTGAGAGACCACAATGCCTTGTGACAGCAGACAGATCTGACACTTGTCCCTCTTTCTGGCTCATTTAACTTCATCAGTGTATTCTATAATGGTAAATGTATGTACTCATGGTAAATTTTTTTGAAAGAACCCATAAATATAAATAAAAAATACCTTTCCCATCTAAGTATTGATCAGCTAATATTTCAGTAATTTTTTTTTTTTGAGACAGGGTCTGGCTTTGTCATTCAGGCTGGCCCTGAGCCACTACGTAGTTTACACAAGCCTCAAACGTAGCAATCCTCCTGGTCTCTGCCTCCAGAGTGCTGGGATTACAGGCTTGAGCCACCAAACCCGGCCTTTGTGGTATGTGGTGCTGACTGCTGGTGGGCGTGAGCCCCATGCCTGGTATTCTTGTATGTGGTTACCAGGGATCAAACCAGGGACCTTGAACTTGCTAGACAAGTGCCAGAACTACTGAGCTAAACCTCTGGCCCCTCAGTAAATGTTTTTTAACCCTTCCTCTGTTTTTTTCTTACACAGAAGAGGTGAAGTTTCATTTTAACTTTCTATCTTGTTTTTCCTGAGAGGTTATCATGCACATTTAGCCATCTCATTAAATATGGCTCAACACTGTGGTTTACAGCACCCTGCCAGTCCATCAACAAAGCAGATACCAGATGCCTGACACTGTGCTGAGCACTGAACCAGGAGCAGAAGGAATAACTAACACTTTTTTTTTTTTTTGAGACAGGGTCTCACTTTGTAGTTCACGCTGGCCCTAAACTCACTATGTAGCCCAGGCAAGCCTCGAACTCAGCAATCCTCCTGCCTCTGCCTCCTGAGTGCTGGGATTATAGGCGTGAGCCACCACGCCTGGCTAACTAACACTTGTTAAACAGCTATATAAGAGTTATCTTTTGGTTCCTAAAACTTTGTAAGGTAAATCCAAGTACAAATTCCTTTAAGAATAAAAATGCCCAGTGCCGGGTGTGGTGGCTCACGCCTGTAATCCCAGCACTTGGGAGGCAGAGACAGGAGGATTGCTGAGTTCGAGGCTTGCCTGGGCTACATAGTGAGCTCAGGGCCAGCCTGAACTATAAAGCGAGAACCTGTCTCAAAAAAAATAATAAAAATGTCTTCAGTTATTGACTATAAAGCAATTGCCCAGAGTCATAGAGATTATAAAAGGTAAAACTCTGATATGAATTAGGAAACCTGACTCAAACCGCCTGCATAGCTGCTGTATTATGCTGCCTCCTCCAAATGGTAAGCAATGGCTGATCAACATGGACTGATTGCAGGCTGTATGGCAGGCAAGGGACTAAGCCCTTGAAGTGTATTAATTTCCTCACCATCAATCTCTTACTCCACTTTGTCTTCTTACATGTGAAGGCTGACTCCAAAAAAGGATACATAAGATACATAAGACAGTCTTATGGGCAAGTTCAGTGCCCTGAAGCTTTTGTTCTGTTTTCTTCTAGGAGATTTATACTTTGCCTTTTTCATTTAAATCTTTGACACACCTGTGTTCATGTTCATGTGCATGTGTGTGTGTGCGTGCACATGTGTGTGTGGCCCTGTGGACTAAGCTCATGACTCTTGCACTGTTATGTCCCTAACCTTTCTTTTTTTTATTTTTAGACAGGGTCTTGCTAATTTACCATGATGCCCAGACTAGGTTCAAAATCACAATCCTCCTGCCTTAGTCTCTCAGGATGCTGAGATTACAGGAATGTGAAAACCCACTCATCTTGAGTCAATCGTTATATATAGTATAAAATGAAGGCAAAGTTTCATTCTTTTGCATATGTGTATCCAGTTCCCCAGTAACTTTCATGGAAAAGAATATCCTTTCCTCAAATGATCTTGGCACCCTTGCCAAATATGTGAGGGTTTATTTCAGAGCTCTCTGTTCTCTGCTATTTATCTACATATTGTCTTGTCATCAGTACCACATTGTTTTGACAACTGCAGCTTTGTAGTGAGTCTGGAATCAAGAACTGTAATACCTCTAATTTTATTAGTCTTTTTCAAGATTATATGGCTAAGGTTCCTTGAAATTCCATGTGAGTTTTAGGATAGATTTTTCTACTTTGCAAAAAGTCACTGTGGTTTTATATTAAATATAATAGAAATGCATAAGCCAACAATTGTAATAAAATATTGTGAGTACTGGGAATCTAATCATTCATCCTCTATTGTAAGTGTTTCAAGGTAACCACTCATATTTGTCACCTCATAGATTCTAGCATGAATCATATATGAGATAATGCTCAAGTGGTATCTGTGAATGGATCAGGAATACTGAGCATGAGCACTTACTTTCTTCTATGCTGAGAACCAAGCTGCTTTAAAAGCTAATCAAAATAAACTGAAAATAAACAAATATCTTTTTTATGATCAGACTTCAGATTTCTCAAACTAAAACAAAGTTGAATCCTGGTTGGCACAAACACATCATGATTTCCATGATTATGTAAGAACTACAACAGATACAAAATAAAGTGTTATGGGGGAGAGTTCTACAGTTTAAAACAAATAGACATTTTCCCCACACACATCTCCTCCAGCCAGTTATAGCTTTAAAAAAATCTAAGGGTGATAAGCACAAAGCCCGACCGTCAAGGTTAAATGGTTCATTACTTCAGAGGCTGCATTATGAGATGCATATTTATTGTAAATTGAATGTGTTTTATTCATTCTATTTATAGCATTTAATATCATTTTTTAATTTAAACTAAACAGATTGAAGAATTGAGATTTGCATAATAATGTTATATAATACGATAAGTATGAAACATAAACCTTTTCCTTCCTTCTGTGGAGTCTAACGAAACTTCAATTGTTTATTTTAGCCCAAGAAACTCTTGGCCTGCAGAGCACAGGAAAGACAGAAGAAATTGCTTTGATGCTGCTAGAGTCAACCCAAGAGGTCCTGTAAGTCAAGAGAGCAAAACTGTCCTTGGCCAGCCAATCCAGGCCCTGTCTTCAGCACACACCCTCCTTTGACAGCTGAGGTCCCTAGAGCTCATGGAGGGCCAGACCAGCAGGTGTGGTGAGAGGGGAGAGAACTCACCTTTATCTGGACCAGGAGAGTTTAACCTGTTGCAGGACACAGACCTCTCAGATTTGATGAAATAGCTGAGTTTAGATCCCCTACCTATAGACAAAACAAACATGATCACAAAATATTACATGTGTTTTCAAGGAGTTCACAGACAGGAATCTCTGGTGTGCTGAGTGCTAGCTATGTACAATAAACTAAGTGAATTAGTGCAATGTGGTATACAATAATCTGGCATGTGATGATGCTCAGTTCCATGGGCTAAAGAGATATATGACAGAGTGAAAAGTTTGCTGATTTTTTTTTTTTTTTTTTTTTTTTTTTTTTTTTTTTTTTTTTTTTTTTTTTTTTT
>PVIC010000896.1:0-104456 GCA_004025085.1 Thryonomys swinderianus | reverse complement strand
GAGGGAGGGAGGGAGGGAGGGAGGGAGGGAGGGAGAGAGAAGAAGTGGAAGCACCTGGAGAAAGGTTTGGCCACAGCTGTGGGCCTCAAAAACAGTTTCCTAGTAACTCACACAGACATTTGTCCTAGGGAAATCTTTGAATCTTTGCATGCATTCAATTCTCATTTTCAGTGCATTCAATTCTCATATCATTTCTTACTTTTTCTTTCATAGATAGTACATATTTTCGCAGACCTCAACAAGAGATTAAAAATAACATTGCTGTAATTTCCCCAGGAATTAGTTATACTGTAAAACAAAGGGAGTTCAAATTATCCCATCAAATATAATTGTACAAATAAAAATTGATCATCATTTTATAAAATAATTTCAAATTTACCAAATAAATATACTTTTCCAGTAAGTATATTGCAGTGATTTAGAGGTACATATTAATTTAGGTGGGTGTTGGAAATATAATGGAAGTCCCCCAAATGTTATCAACTAATATAATTCTTCCTCTCCACTATTATGATGCTAACTACCATTATCAGTGCTATTTCCAAATATTTATTCAGACTTATAATGAACTTGTACAGAAGTAGACTGCATTATTATTAGTTATCCAGATTATTCATGTGGTCAGTAAGCACATACAAAGGAGAAGGTGGAGGTGATAGAAAGAGGTCTGAAGTGAGACTCCACCCACTTGGATTTCATTTCAGTGCATCTGCTATGTGATATTATGAAGTCATTGTCTTTTTGTACCTCTGTTGTCTCATTTATAAAACAATGATATTAATATATATCATGGCTTCTATTTACATTACTATTTAGTGATTATGTAGTTCTTTACAATCTATAGCATATATATATTCATTAGTTGATTCTATAAGTATTTACTATATCATGTACTTTGTACTCATCACTTGCTTCCCTTGAAGAAAAAAATACAAATGCAAGTAAGGAAATTCCTTGCTTTTGAGGTACTACTTAGCAAATGGGAGAGGTATATATGCAATAAACTGCCACTGAGTTGAGGCATAACTGAAAATAGATTGGAAAACATAAGTCAGGAGAATTCTTTTGAGATGACCCTTCTGATACATGTGTTGCATCATTTAATACAGTTCCATGCCCTACTTTACCAGTACGAACCCTAGAGCTTAGCAAAGTTAAATGAGATGCTCTTGACCACACAGGCAGAATGCTATGGCTGTAATACCAAGGAGCCTATCTCTTGAATTCAGACCTCGGATTCTCTTACTTTATCAGCTGCTGATGTTCTGTGACTCTGTAACTCTGTAACTCTGTAACCTTGAACAGACAACATGGCAATGAAGACTGTCAGGGTTCCTAGGATTTATGGAAGGAAGAGTCACGGCCTTAGGAATTTCTTAGAATAGAGAAGGCAGGAAAGTCACAGGAGGAGGTGAGAAGGTGCATAAAGCAGGCCTGGGGGGTAGAAGACAGGGCACTTTCCTGGTGTTGGTATTCCGTGAGGAGAAAGGGAGGGCCTCATGGGATCCATGCAAGTCATTTGGAGCATGGCTTAATTTGAATATCCTACCTAGAGTCTCTAAAGTGAAACTTTTCATTAAGTAGCCAAATCCAAAATGCTCTTGGAACTGTGAATTTTCTCAACATGTATTTCCACTGCAACAGGTAGAAGCATTTTAAACTGAAAATGGTTCCCCAATCTCATCTACCTGCTCCATCCACCATATTTTCACGTGAGTCTTCAAAGCCAGTTTCCAATGGCAGAAATCATTGTTTTATTTTATTTTTAAAATTGTGTTTAGCCGTTCTGAGTACAGCAATGTGATAAAGCTGAAACAGTATGGGCACGTGGATGGGCTTTTGTCACTAATGCAATGGGAAATGGCTGGAAAGAACAAGCCCCATTGGAGACAGATGCATTCATGTTTTGAGGCAATAAAATGTAACAAAAACCGGAAATGGACACTCATAATAAAACCTGAGGGAATCCCAGCAATTTGTTCCTTTCTTCTACTAAGAAATAACTTTAGTTCTTGGTTGATTTTTGAAAAGATGTGAGATTCTTTTTCTTCCTTCCTTCAATTTGATTTTCTTGTGACTGTTGCAGTGTTTTATCACATGAAGGATGGATATTTCAAGAAATGACCCACATTGGTATTATATTTATTAGCTCATAATATGGCTATTGAAGTTCTGATGTTCACACTCTAAAGAGCTCTCTGGGAAGATTTCCCGTCTGCCTTAGAAATATGAGTGGACCAAAGCTATCCACAGGAATCTGGCAGTATTAGCTTCAGAGAAACAGGAGGGCACAGATGTCTTCTGGTTTTCCAAGATTCCTTCTTTATCTATTTCCTTCCTTAAGCAGTGTCCAGAGCACTTTTATTGAGGGAATTTTAGTTTAAAACTTCATGTAGTTTAGAGATGTGGCTACTTTTTAGAGGTGATTTTACTATTTGATTTTCATCATCTCAGGGGTGGGGTACTATCATCTTCAGAGAAGCAGAGGCATTTCAGGCTATTGCTTGGGTTCTTTGCTAGCAGCATCTGGTGCTTATCTATTTGCCTTTGCAACTATAAAATGAGTATTTTCTGTGACAAGAAAGAGGTGGGTTTCTATACTAATAGGAACTTAAATTCCTACAATGCTGTAAGTAGTCAAGTTTAAAAAGTAGAACAAGAACCTGTTCCAGTAGGCCTTTGTGAACTAAGCTTTGACCTAGAAAATACTGTGGAGCAGAGAATAGTTCATGTAGATTATTAGAAAGTGAGATCTTAAAATCATGGTGATTTCAAGATGATTTGACCCCTGTAAAATATGAGAATAAAAGACAGCTCATGTTGAAGAGCCGTCACCATTAATTATGGGAGTCATTGACTTTTTGTCATTCTTTAGCACTATATTGTGTTTCTGAAGGAAAGGAGAAATAGCTAGAAATATAATGAAGTGCTCTTTATAGCACCACACCCCAAACTGGAGCCTTGGGCCCCCATGAATATGAGGTCCTAAGAAAGTCCCACGGACCTATTTTGTCTCATAATGTATTTCCGTTACCTTCTCCTACCAAGTTTAACCTTGGCCTCCTTTTTCCTTCTACTTTTAGACAGGAGCTTCTTTCTCCCTAAGAAGTCTGAGGGCTGAAAGTTTCTCCTACAGAGACAGTTTAAAGATCTCCTAGCTTCAAACACCAGCTGTATGAGCAGTGAATTATGAATTCCAGAATTAACTAGCTCCAGAACTGGCTGGTTGACTAAGTAGCCTCTGGACCCTTGAGTACTCCCTGGAGTCCAAATGTTTCCAGAAATAGGTGGTCGTGTCAGTATCTGGGGCAGGTGCATTCCATTCTTCTGCCACGTTGACAGTCTTGTTTATTTCATATCAGCCCCACACTTGATCTTGACCTTACGTTGTCCTTGCAATTTGGAAGGTGAACAAGATATTTACCTTACAAAGAAATAGGTACTGGTTTGAGCTACAACAGGGGCCAGCAAATTATTTTTAAAGCTACACAACATATCATGATTATTTGGATCCTTATTCTAAATAGCTATCAAATTTTCCCCTTAAGGATCATAAAAAACAACCTCTGTGTTTGAATTTTTCTTATATCTCAATTATGGCAGTATTTTCATTTCCTTTTCTTTGTAAGAACTTAAAGATTGAAAAAACTTTAGAAGCAAAATATGTTATTAGAAACAAAGCAAAAATAATTTAAAATTGTATTTCTCTATTAAAAGACGAAAGTTTTTTTTCCTTTGATCCATGTGAGACATAGTTTAAGTGTTTTTAGTGTTGTTCCTATCTTGTCTTCTTATCAATACAGAAAAATGACCCTGATAATAAGGACATTACCTACCTATACAAACATTCAGTGTTTGAGTAGTGCTCCATATTTATATATATAATTTCAAGTGATATATGCACGGGGAAAAATAATTTCAACTGCAGTAGTAATTAAATTTTAAAAATTAACCTCTATTCCACTCACATTCTTGTTTGAAGCATATTATGTTTATTCTGAAAATTACCACCATTGTTAAGGTATATGCAGTGATAGTATATCCCCAAACTCATGAAGGTCCAACCTTCAATAGTGTTTGGAGGTAAGTCACTTGAAAGATGAGGAGACTCAGAGGAGGACCTGAAGTGTGTGGGGGTCCATGCAGGGTTAAATGCCCTTAGAAGAACTAGAAGAGATCGGAGCATTTACCCCTCCACCACCACTCCCTGACCCCACTGGTGATCATTCAAGACAGTGAGAAAGGTGGCCATTTCCACCCCAGAAGGAAAAACACTCACCAGGGACTGGGTCATCCAGCCTCCAGTGAAAAGTAATCATCTGCTGTGTAAGGTCCCAGTGTATATGGCATTTGTCTGGTAACACAGGAAAACTAACACAGGTGGTTTCACAGCTGACAACGTCTGTTCACTCTCTGCTGGTGAGAGGGAGAAGTTGTATTTAGACACACTGTCTTTTCATCCCTTCACTTCCTACCTTGGATTTTCTTGGTCACATTACCACTTCTCACTCTTTACTTGATATAGTCTAAATAATTTACCATACATTTCACATCCTATAAAAAATAAAAATTATTTATTGACTTCTCTTTGCATAGGATGTTGGACACTACCAACTCTAAATTTCTTCTAATCTCTTCATCTCTGAAGTTGGAGGATTTCACACCATTTTTTTAAAACAGGGTCTTGCTTTGTAGTTCAGGCTGGCCTCGAGCTCACTATGTAGCCCAGGGAAGCCTCAAACTCAGCAATCCTCCTGCCTCTGCCTCCCGAGAGTGCTGGGATTACAAAAATGAATCACCATGCCTGGCATTGTGGTATGTGATATTAATTGCTGGTGGGCGTGAGTCACCACATCTGATATTGTGGTATGTGTTTACTGGGATCAAACTCAAGACTTTGAGCTTGCTAGGCAGGTGCTGGAACCACTGTGCTTAATCTCTGGCCCTCCTCACCATATTTTTATTTAACTATTATAACATGTAATGTTTTTATCTGCCCATGGAATGTTTTTAAGAAAAATGTAATGATGAATCTCACAAAGTTAACACTATATAGTTTTACTTATTTCAAAACCAAATAGTGTATATAGATGGGAGAAAATATGGACCTATTTTATTAAATCTGTGATGCCCAAAGAGAACATTTAAATCAAGTTCAAGGTGATAACTTTTCCTTAAGAGACTAAAACATGATCTGAAAGAGGAGAGACTGATAGATTTTGACAGTTAATATATTTTTCAGTGAAAGATGCGATATTGGGTAACTTTTATGTGTCCTTAGAGTCCCACATTCACTCTGCCCACCAGCAATCAGTACCACACACCACAATACCAGGCGTGGTGGCTCATGCCTATAATCTCAGCACTCGAGAGGCAGAGGCAGGAGGACTGCTGTGAGTTCGAGGCTTGCCTGGGTTACATAGTGAGCTCAGGGCCAGCCTGAACTACAAAGTAAGATCCTGTCTCAAAAAAAAAAAAAAAAAAAAAAAGAGAAAGAAAGAATTGAACTTACTGTTTTTCCATGCAAAAATTTGAGGATCTTTAAGAAATGACAGCTTGTGAACGTTGCAAAGAGTTTGAGATACATGAATATTGTATATAGACACATGCAGATTCTTTCTTCTAAGAGACACTCAAGAGGGAAATGTCTTCCCTTTCCATCACCATCAATATTTTGGGAAAAAAATGAAAGAGGTGGCATCTAGAAGGGGATGGAGAGGAGCAGCCTGGTGGTGGGGAGAAATAGTGACATCTGTTTAAGTGAAACAGAGTGAAGTATGTCTCGGCATCTTGTCATAGGTAGGTGATAATTCCTCTAGCTTGATAAATTCAGTTTTTAACAAGAAATTATATTTAATTTTATATCTTATTTAAAATGCATATATAAATGTGCCAAAGTTTTATCTAGAGACCAAACAGGATATTTCAGATTCATTATTTTAAAATCAGATGTTTTGAGTTATAATTTATGAAATAAAATCCTTCCTTTCAGTGTATGGTTTTTATTATTACTTTTAACCCAAACAGCTATGTAACTGCATTAAACACAGAGAACATCTTCTTTGCTCCTAAATTTTTCTTCGGATCCTTTCATGATGAACCTTTCAATCCAGCCCAATCTCTGACAAACAGTCCTATAATTTATCTTTTCCATATTTTCATGTAATTGTAATATAATATGTGATCTTTGAGTGTGATTTCTTTCGCTTAACTAAATACACTTAAGAGTCTTATGTGTCAGTACTTTCATCTCCTTTACTTCTGAGGAATATTTTCTTGCAAGATGTTTTCAGTTCTCAGTTGTATGGTTGGATTGTTTCTGGTTAGAGAAAATTATGAATAGTTATACTCTATACATTTGTTTACAAAGATTTGGAAGAACACATACTTTATCATCTTCAGTAGTATCATCTTCATAATACCTAGGAGTGAGAACACTGAGTCAAGAGATAAGCACAAATTTAATATCATAGGAGCTGTCAGATAGTTCTTGAGGGTGGATCATTGTTCTCTGAAATGTCCCACAGAAAGCTCCTTGTATTGAAGGCTTAGTTGCCAACTGAAGGATTTTGGAAAGTAGTTGGATCCCAAGGGCTGTAATATCTCATTAAATTTATCCACAAGGTGAGGCTTGATTTGTCCTGATCTGTTTTACTTTTTTTTTTTTTTTTCCGGTACCAGGGATTGAACTCGGGCCCTTGTGCCTCCAACGCTGGCGCTGTACCACTTGAACTAAATGCCCAGCCCCTGGCCTGATCTGGTTTTGAGGGCGTTATTGGGAGGTGATGGAGGCAAGAGGTGGGGCCTATTTGAAGGCAGTGAATGGTGAGGGAGAACGACCTTGGCAGACACAGCTGATCCCCAGCCCATTCCTCTTTGGCACTTTCTTCTATTCTTGACTGTCTTGGTGTGAGCAGCTTTGCCACTCCCAGGCCCTCCTGCCATGCTGTTTCTGCTTGTTTCAGACACAAAACATTAGACCCACCAGACCATGGATTTGAATCTCCAACATTATGATCCAAGGTAAATATTTCCTGCTAAAGATCTTAAAAGTTGATATTTTCAGAAATATTTTCACACATTTGGAACACTGACTAATGCACCTATTCAATTCATATTCCCAGTCGTGACTGAACAAGAGCTTTCTCTCACTCTTTTAGCTCTTGGCATTTCAAGTAATTTTTTTAAGCCTTTCTAATAAATATGGTGGGGCACTTCATTGTGATTTAACATTGTTTTTCATTCATTCATTCATTCATTCATTCATTCATTCATTTATTTATTTTGAGACAGGGTCTCGCTTTTGTAGTTCAGGCTGGCCCTGAGCTCACTATATAGCCCAGGCAAGCCTCGAACTTAGCAATCCTCCTGTCTCTGCCTCCCGAGTGCTGGGATGACAGGTGTGAGCCACCACACCCAGCAACATTGCTTTTCTTAAGTTACTAATGATACTAAGCATCATTTCATTAAATTATTTTATATTCCAATATATTTTTGATAGGGTACCATGTATATTTTTGGCATTATCAAAAATATATTGTTACTTATTATTAAATATTGAGAATTCTTTATATATTTTTGATGCAAGTTCTGTATCCTCTATGTATTTTGTAAATATTTCTCTTAGTCTGTGACAATATAGTTATTTTATTAACAACATAATTTTACTAAAAGTTTTCATTTTAGTACTAGTTTTGGGGAGCAGAAGCTTTGAATTTTGTGATCTCCAGTATGTCAGTAGTTTTATGAATCATGCTGCTATGCATTGTGTCCAAATGTGTTTTCTTTTAGGAAAAAATGGCCTCTTTTCTTTTCAAAATGTTATGGTTTGGAGTTAATTCTGAGATTTATTTTTATTTTTCTGTTTTTGGTGTCAGATATACTTCAAAGTTTGTGTTCTTATGTAAGAATTATTGTAACATCATTTATTGAAAAGACTTTTTCCATTAAGCTGGTTTCTATGCCTTTATAAAAAAATCATTTGCTATGTACACATTGCATAGTTTCTGTGTCCTCCTTTGTTTCATTTATTTAGGTGTTTATCTCTGCCTACTACTGCACTGTTTGGGTGACCATAACTTTATACTGTGCTGAAGTTGAGGCCTTAAAAGTTGTTCTATTTCAAAATGTTTGGAGAATTAGTTCTTTTACTTTTTTACATATACAACTTGAAATCACTTCTAGAAATAATACTGTTAGGATTTTCACTGGAATTACATACAAATTATTTCATTTATTTATCAATTAAAGTTGGGAGAACTTACAATTAACAATTTTGGGCTTTTCATTTTGTGGACTTAATATCTTTGTCTATAATTTTATCTTTGATTTCTTTCATCAGTGTTTGGTAGTATGCAGCAATAGGCTTTGCTCATGCTTTTTTATTCATAACTAAATTTTTAATGTTTTTATGACCTATTACATATGATATTTTACATTGGTAAGATATAGAAATGTGTTGTATTTTTGTTTATTGACCTTATAATGTGACTTTGCTTAAATTCACTTATTGGTTTTCTTCAGTTTTCCTACTCTTTTTAGAATTTCCTAAGTATCAATTTTATATTTTTAGGAGTAAGTTTTATTGGCCATGATGTATAATCTTTTCTGCTTATTACTGCTTTAAACAAATTTTTAAAAATTTAAATCTTTATATTCATTTCTCATACCAGAGAAAAGATATGATATTTACACATCCATGACTTATTTATTTTACTTAAGAGTACGTCCTCAAGGTACCTCCATTTGAAAATAAATGACTCAAACTTATCATTCTTTATGGCAGAGTAATACTCCATTTTATAGAAAAACCACATCTTCTTTATTCAGTCTCCAGTTGATGGACATTTGGGTTGTTTCCAAGAATTAGCTATTACAAACTGAGCTTCTATCAACATGGATGCAAATATGTTACTGTGATATGAATCTTTTAATTCTTTTTGTGTACATACCTAGTAGGGGAATAGCAGGGTCATATGGGATCTCTAATCCAAGTTTTTTGAGGAATCTCCACACTGATCTCCATAGTGATTGTACCAGTCTACATTCCTACCAAAAGTGGGCTCCTTTCTCCCCACTGCCTCACCAGCATTTGTTGCTGGTTAATTTTGCAATAGCAGCCATTCTTTGTGGAGTGAGATGGAATCTCAGTGTTGTTTTCATCTGCATCTTTCGAATGACCTAGTGAGATTGAATATTTCTTCATGTTTCTTAGCTGCTTTTACTTCTTCCTCTGGAAAGAGTCGGTTCATTTCAGATGCCCGTTTTTGAATTGGATCTTTAAATGGTGGGGGGGCTGATTTTTTAAAAACTCATTGTATATTCTAGACAGTAGCCCTTTCTCTGAGAAATCTGAAAATATTTTTTTCCCATTTGTTGGTTATCTTTTGGCTCTGCTGGTGGTTTCTTTTGCTGTACAGAAGCTTTTTTTTCATTTTTCAGTAAACTTTATTGGTACATTATATACACAGCTCACAGTCACACAAAACATTGGGGAATTTGTACCAATATGTGACACAGGTCAGTTCTCATTTTTACCCACATACCTGCCCACTCACCTCCTCCTCACCCCCTATATACATACTCTTATTTTTCCAAATCATATTTATTCCTTGCAGAAGCTTTTTAATAGGATGAGATTCCATTTGTTGATTTTTTTTCTGTTAGTTCTGTGTTATAGAGGTTTTGTTCATAAAGTCTTTCCCTAACCTAGTGTCTGCAAGAGTTCTACCTAATCTGTTTTGCAGAAGTTTTAGTGTTTCTGTTTTAATATTTAGGTCTCTAAAACACTTTGATTTTAGTTTAGTACATGGTGAGAGAGAGATCTAGCTTTAGTCTATGGCAAGTTAAAGCCCAGTTTTTGCAGCACCATTTATTAAAGAGGTCATTTTTCTTCCTTTAAGGATATTTGGTCAAAGATGAGATGGCATAGTATATCAAAAGTTGATTCTGGATCTTTTAATCTATTCCACTGGTCCTCAGGTGTGTTACTTTGCCAGTACCATACCATTTTGATCACAGTGGCTTTGTAGTATAGTTTCAAGTTGGGCATTTTTGCCTAGAATTGGTCTTGCTATTCTAGGTCTCTTTTGGTTCCAGATTAATTTATGGACTATTTTCTCTAGATCTGTGAAATATACTGTTTGGATTGCAATAGGTATTGCACTGAATCTATACAGTAGTTATGGGAGTATAGCCATTTTGACAATATTAGACTTTCTGGTGCAGGGACAAGGGATATCTTTCCATTTTCTGATATCCTAATCAATCTCCTTTTTCAGAATGTTGTAGTTTTCAGAGAAGAGGTCTTTCATCTCCTTTGTTAGAGTGATTCTTAGATATCACTTTTTTGGGGTGCTGTTCTGAAAGGGATTGACACCTCAGTTTCTCTGTCAGTGAGCCTGTTGTTTGTATATAAAAAAAGCTATTGACTTTTCAACATTGATCTTGTATCCAGATACATTGCTAAATTTGGCAATTAAGTCTAATAGTCTTTTGGTTGAGTTTTTAGGATCTTCTATGTAGAGTATCATGTCATCAGCAAATAATGACAGTTTAACTTCTTCCTTTACTATCTTTATTCCTTTTATGTCTTCCTTTTGGCTAATTGCTGTGGCTAATGTTTCCAGCACTATATTGAATAGGAGTGGTGATAGTGGACATCTTTGTGTTGTTCCTGATCTTACTGTGAAAGGTTTCAGTTTTTGACCACTTAAAATAATACTGGTTGTTGGTTTCTTGCAAATTGCTTTTCTTAGGTTGAGATAAAGCCCATCTATTCCAACCCTCTTTAGGGTTTTGATCATATATGTGTATTGGATTTTGTTGAATGATTTTTCTGCACTGATTAAGATGACCTTATGGTTTTTGTCCTTGAGTCTGTTAATACAGTGTATTTATTGATTTATGTATGTTGAACCACCCTTTCATCCCAGGGATGAATCCTACTTGGTTGGGGATGTATGATCTTCTTGATGATTCTCTGTATTCTGCTTTCCAGTATCTTATTGAGGATTTTTGCATCAGTGTTCATTAGGGAATTGGTCTGTAGGTATCTTTATTGGTTGTGTCTTTTTCTCCTTTTGGAATCAATGTAATGAATTTGAGAATTTCACTTCCCTTTTATTTTATTAAAGATTTTGAGAAGTAGTAGTATTAACTCTTCTTTAAAACCTTTGTATAACTCAGCAGTAAAGTCATCAGGACCAGGGCTTTTCTTTGTTGGTAGGTTTTTATAAATTATATTTTCAATTTCACAGATTGATATTGGGGTGTTTAACATTTTTATATCTTCTTTTTTCAACTTTGGAAGTTTTTATGTATCTAGAAATCTATTAATTTTTTCTACATTTTCCATCTCTTTTTGGAGTACAAATTTTCAAAGTAGGTGTTTATTATCCTCTCAGCTTCTGCTGAATCTGTGGTGATTTCCCCCTTCTCATTCCTAATAGCATGGGTTTGAGCTTTTTCCTTCCTTTGTTTGATAAATTCGGCTAAGGGTCTCTCAATTTTGTTTATCCTTTCAAAGAACCAACTCTTCAATTCTCTGACTTTTTGTTCATTCTTTTTAAAATTTTTTTGTTTGTTTGTTTGTTTTTGCTTTTTTTGGAGACAGGGTCTCGCTTTGTAGTTCAGGCTGGCCCTGAGCTCACTATGGTGCCCAGGCAAGCCACCGCGAACGCAGCAATCCTCCTGTCTCTGCCTCCCAAGTGCTGGAATGACAGGCGTGAGCCACCACGACCGTCACTGTGGTATGTGGTATTGATTGCTGGTGGGTGTAAGTCTCCACACCCAGCATTGTATGTGGTTACTGGGGATCCAACTCAGGACCTTGCACTTGCGAGGCAGGCGCTGGAACCACTGAGCTAAATCTCTGGCCCTCCTTATTGATTTTTTGTCCAGTTGATCTGTCTGTTTGTGACAGTGGAGTATTGAAATCCCCTACTGCTATTGAATTAGTGGTTACCTGGCTTTTCATATCCATTGAGATTTATTTTATATAGTTGGGTGTATTAGAATTTGGTTGGTAAATATTTATAAAACTCATTTCTTTCTCTTGGATTTTTCCCTTAAGGGGAATGTAGTGTCCTTCTTTGTTTCTCTTAATCAGTTTGGGTTTGAAGTCTATTTTATCTGCAAATAGGATAGCCACTCCTGCCTTTTGCAGTTTTCTATCACATGGAAAATTGTTTTCCATCCTTTTACTCTCAGTCTATGGCTTTCTTTCTGAATTAGGTACGTTTCTTTTATACAGGAAATTGTAGGTTTTTGCTTCTTGATCCATTCTGCCAGTCTGTGTCTTTTTTTTTTTTTGAGACATGGTCTCGCTTTGTAGTTCAGGCTGGCCCTGAGCTCACTATGCAGCCCAGGCAAGCCGCCGTGAACTCAGCAATCCTCCTGTCTCTGCCTCCTGACGCTCTGTGTCTTTTAATTGGTGTCTTGAACCATTGACATTAATGGTTATGACTGATACAGCCTGATTGACACCTGTCACATTTTATCCTTTCCTTGGCTCCTTTATTTTTGCTTTTACCCTTTTCCACTCAGTTTCTTCTCTTGACCAATGAATTCACTCTGCTACGTCTCATGGGTTTATGACTTTTATTGTTTTTTTTCCAAGATATTCTTTAGAATTGTTTGGAGTGCAGGGACTGTGTTTGTGAAGTTTTTGAGGTATTCTTTGTCATGGAAATATCTTATTTCCCCATCAACTTTGAAAGATAGTTTTTCAGGATACATCAATCTAGGTTGGAAATTGTTTTCTTGCAATACACAAAGCACTTCACTCCAGGCTCTCCTTGCCATTGAGCGTTTGTGTTGAAAAGTCTGCTGTGATTTTGATGAGCTTCCCATTGTGTGTGGTTCTTTTCTTTTCCCTAACTTCTTTCAGTATTTCATTTTTTGGTTGGACATCTGAAACCTTAATGATTATAGGCCTAGGTGTAGATGTTTTATATCAAGGCCATTATGAGTCCTGTATGTCCAATTCTTTTCCTTTCCCTGTGAAGTTTTCTGCCATTATATCTCTGAACATATTTTTTTTCTTTATATTTTCTCCTGTTTCCTCAGTGACTCTGATCAGTCTTGTTATTCTTCTTTGAGTTATCTAGGAGTTACTGCTTTGATTTCTTATGGTCCTTTTCCATTTTCCATAAATTATTCCTTTCCTGTTGTTTGGCTATAATCCTGTCCTCTAGGTCTGAAATTTGGTCCTCAGCTTCATTCATCCTACTTCACAAACTTTTGTTCTTGTTTTTTATCCCCTGGAACTCTGTTTGAAGCTGTTTTGAAGGTTCCATTGCATTTATTATCTCTAATTCTATCCAGCCCCTGACATCTTCCTTAATATTATTAATCATATCACTCACTTTGGACAATAACTCTGTTTTTCTCACAGAGATCAGTTCTGATTTCCATTTTAGTAGATCTGTTTCTGTTACCATCTCAGAGAGTTCTGGTAAATGAGCTTCATTTTGCTCCATTTCCTTTTTCCGTGAATTCCTCTGTGGTAGTGATCTTTGTATTTGGGTATTTTAATTCTTTCTCATTTTGAGTCCTCATTTGATTCCTTTCTCCTTTGGAATCAAAATGTATTAGTTAAATGTCTTGCCTGCTGTCTGAGCAATGTTTGTTGAAAATCTCATTCTTCTTAATATTCAGAACCCTTGGGAGATGACTAATTGCTGAGTTGTCCTCCCTGTATCTGTAGTAGCCCTTGAGTAATCTCAGTCCACTGGCTATAGTCAACAGAATTCCTTCACTATTCCAGTGGGTGTAAAATTTTTTGATGTCATAGACCAGGCAGAGTAAGTAACTCACTGAGGGCCTCTGTCTTGATTCCAGTACTGCTGTTACACTTATTCACAGTCCACGGAGAAGTAGATGGTGACTCTGGAAGCTCTACACCATATAACAGCTATATCCATTTGGGTCCACAAGGAAATAGAAATTCCAAGGCCTTATCATCATTCCCTGGTCACACAAAAGCTGTGCACTGAGTGCTAGTTGATGGTTCCCAGAGCCTTCTTGCCAGGGTCCAATGCATGACCATGCTATGCCCCACTCAGTCTACTTCAACAAGCTTCTGGCACAGGCCAGATGGCAGGAAAGTCACAGGCCTGAGCAGCATTCAATGGCACAGGCTAACCTTCATCCCAGCTGCTTGGTCCTAATTATCTAGTCTCTTTCCCTAGACCTCTGGCTCAGTCCACAATTCATGAAAGTGAAGGGCTGAGCAGTAGCAACAATGGCACAGGCAAGTCTTCCTGCCAGCACAGTCATGCAACCCTACTGGTCCCTACTTGCCTGCTTTGTTCCCTCAGGCATCTGGCGCAGTCCACAATTCCTAAACAAATTTTTTCAGTTGAAGATTTTCCTATGTGTGCTTCTGAAGATTATTGGACTCTAGTCTCTCTCTCTCTCCCTCTCTCCCTCCCACTCCCTCTCCCTGTCTCTCTCCCTCTTCCCTCTTCCCTTCCCTCTTCCCTTCCCTCCCTCCTTCCCTCCCTTCCTCCCTCTCTCTCTCTCTCTCTCTCTCTCTCTCTCTCTCTCCCTCTCTCCTTTCCTCTTAGTCTGCTTTTGATAAAAAATAATATTGGTTTCTTAAGATGAATGGGAAAAATATTTCCTAATTCTAACTTCAGGAGAGTTTTTTGTAGGAGTGGTATTTTTTATTCTTTAAGTGATATGTTATAGTTTGTGGCTAGATGTACCCACAAAGTCTCAGTTGTAGGTTATTTTGGAGGTACCTGGATCTAGCATGTGTGACTACTTCAGGGTAGGGCACTGGGATCAAGACTGTGAGTGCTACCTGGCCTAAGTAGTCTGAATAAGATTTAAAAAAAAAAATGCAGGGCCAGAGGGTTAGCTCAGTGGTTCTGGCACCTGCCTCACAAGCACAAGGTCCTGAGTTCAATCCCCAGTAACCACATAGAATGCTGGGCGTGGTGACTCATGCCCACCAGCCATCAATACCATCAAACCACAGTGCTGGGCGTGGTGGCTCACGCCTGTAATCCCAGCACTCGGGAGGCAGACACAGGTGGATTGCTGAGTTCGAGGCTTGCCTGGGCTACATAATGAGCTCAGAGCCAGCCTGAACTACAAAGCGAGACCCTGTCTCAAAAAAAAAAATGCAGAAAAACACTGTTAAGGTGTCTTGTTGCTTTTGTCATTTTGTGGATACCATGAACTATTTCTCCTTTATGACACCCCCCTGCCATCTGCCACTCTGCCTCAGAGCCAGCTGACTCAGATTGAACCCTCTACAAACTATGAGCTAAACAATATTTTCCTCTTTTAACTTTGAGCTAATCCAACACTTTGAATGTTGGGTATTTTGCCTGAGCAATGAAAGAAAAATAACCAGGACATGGTCAGTAGAATTCATCAATGAAAATATCTGGATTTGAAATTTTCTTTATGAATTTCATTTATTTGTGAATTCAAGTTCTTTTAAAAATATAGAGTTATTTAGCTTAATCATGGCTTATCAACTCATCTTTGACAGTCTGTGACTTGAAAGGATTTGGCTACTGCACCTAAACTGCTGGATCTGTGGGGGATAAAGTTGATCTGTATACTTATTATTTTTAATGATGTCCTGTTTACAGCAAAATCCTACCTCTTGTTCCTGACTTTAGTAATTTATGTCCTTTCTCCATTTCTCTTAATCAGTTTAACTAGAAATTTATCAATATCATAGATTTTCATATATAACCAGTTTTTGATTATGCTGTTTTAAATTGTTCTTCTGTTTTTCATTTGGTTTCTATTCTCCTCTTTATAATTTTTTTTCTACTTGCTTTAGACAAACTGGATTCCAAATTTTTCCTTCAGTATTGATTTTCTGAAGGTGAGTATGATGTATCTGGATACGTTAGTGTTATTTTCTTTTTTTCTGTTTCTTATTTACATACTGTGATCAATCTTCATAGTTATTTCTGGATTCTTTGGGTTTGTAGATGACATATTTTACTACTCATAAGCTTGTGAAAATGTGAAAGTTCCCATGACCACCTCCCCCTCCATCAGAAGCTTCTACCAGCCTGCTCTGGATCCCCGACCATCGGCAAGAACTGCCAGCCAGCAAAGTCATCCAACAGCTCTCCTCCAGGTAAAATGGCCCTAGGAGTTGTACTCTTTGTACTAACGTCTCAGATTTGGAGCTGACAGTCCTCTTTGCAACATATTTCTCTAATGAGCCCAAAGGAAGTTGTGAATTTGAATTTTCAATGTGTTTAGCTATTTACTGTTGTAGAGTTAGAGCAATGACAGTCATTACAGCTTCAAGAGAAACCAAAGGTCTAATTATACTGTTTTTTAAATTTTGTATATCTTCTTTTGGATTCTCTCAGTTTTTTTTCTTTTTGTTTTGTTTTTGCTTTGTATTATGAAGCCTTCTTGTTAGAGGCATACACATTCAAGATGTCATATTCTTTTGACAAACTAATCCCTTCATCATGAGGCATTGTGCTACTTTATTTTCTAAATTTTCTTTCTTTTGAAGTTTCTTTGGCTGATAGTTACTCAGCTATATTTTTATTAATGTTAACATTGAATATCTTCTTACTTTAACCCATCTACACCCCACTTAAGACACCTGAGGACACCTTGTACATAACTTGCAGGTAGAATGCACCAGTCTCTTTTTAGCCTACCTGAGAATATTCGTGGCAAACTGATACATTTGTCAATTTGTATTTCATATAATTATTAACATATGTGGATCTACCAACTTTTTTTTTTTAGACAGGGTCTTGCTTTGTAGTTCAGGCTGGCCCTGAGCTCACTATGTAGCCCAGGCAAGCCTCAAACTCAGCAGTCCTCCTGTCTCTGCCTCCCAAGTGCTGGGATTACAGGCATGAACCACCATGCCCAGCGGATCTACCAACTTTTGCATATTTTCTATTTGTTTCCCCAGTTTATCTCTTGCCATCTCTTTTTGCTTGATTCGCTTGAGATGATTTTTTTCCTTTTATTTCTGTAGTGCACTCATTATTTATACCACCTAAAACTTTCTGGTTTCTGTGCATTTTATAATACTCGCCTTCAATTTATTGCAATGTATTTTCAAATAATAGAATGTTGCCTCATTTCCTAAGTCTAATTCAATCATACCCAGAGTTCTTTGCCTAAATTTTTGGCAGGTATTTATTTCTTTCTCTGAAGATATGCTGATATAGAATTCTTTCATCTTTTATTTACCTACAAATCTTTATCCTGACTTCATATTTGAAAAGACATTTTGGCTGGGTATGAAATTCCAGATGAACAGTTTTTATTTCTTCCTCAGTCTCTTAAACATGTAACATTACTTGCTTCTTACTGGCACAGGTTTTACCCAGCCTTGACTATTAGTGAGCCTGTGTACATGAGTTTCAGAGCTGGGACATTTCCACTGAGCCTGACACACCATTTGAAGATCTTATACTTGTGTTTCTGGTGGCTCTTATTATAAAAAGAGTTTTCTGTCTTTCTCCCAAGACTTCTCTCTTTTTGATGTGGAATTATGTGCTCAGAAGTGTTCCCAGCTTCTTTCCCAGTATAGATAAAAAATTTTTTCTATTCTTCTGTACCATACTGCAGTCTTACCTGTGCCAGAAAATAAGTGTTTGCTGCTTCTTCTGTAGGAAGTCAAGGTTTTTGTTCCATGCAGGAAGAAGCTTCTGTAGGGGCTTCATGCTCAACACTTAGCAGTGGGTCATCTTGTTTCCAGGCCTGAATTTTTAAAAACTTGAATCATTATTGGTACATTTTATATATACACATCACCATCACACTTAATATTGAGAATATGTACTAGTATATGACACAATTAAATTCTCAGTTTTTCCCATTCCCCTACCCACCCTACTCTCCCTGCCCTAAGCTTCATTTTCCTTTATTTTTATCACCATCATATTTTTTCTTCCCCTTGTTACTTACCCCTACACCCCATTTCCCTCCTGCATTTTTGTTGGACTCTTTTTTAGATCTTCTTTCTGCCCAGTATTTTTCATGAGCATCTGATAAACATGTGAGAAAAATATCCTTGAATAGGTAAAAAGAAGACCATTGTCTGAGCACCCCAAGAGTCTGTACCTCCTATACTTGTGTACATATCAATTTTAGAAGTGTTGTATATTCTTTTTTTTTTTTTTTTGAGACAGGGTCTCGCTTTGTAGTTCAGGCTGGCCTTGAGCTCACTATGTAGCCCAGGCAAGCCTTGAACTCAGCAATCCTCCTGCCTCTGCCTCCCAGAATGCTGAGATTACAGGTGTGAGCCACCACGCCCAGCACTGTGGTATGTGGTATTGATGGCTGGTGATCATGAGTCTCCATGCCCAGCATGGTATGTGGTTTCCGGGGATCGAACTCAGGACCTTGTGCTTGCGAGGCAGGCGGCGGAACCACTGAGCTAATCCTCTGGCCCCAAAATGTTGTATATTCTTAACTGAATCCTTCTGATCCATGGTCATCATGCCTGAAATCTCTCCTTGACTCTGTGGGAGGGAATGAACAATAAGACGCACTGCAGCTCTCTTTGAAGGGACCAATCTGTCCTTGGATTTAATGTTGTTTTCATTTTGAACTTATCTTCTGATGGATTCAAGAAAAGTTATGCTTTTATTTTGTTCACTTTCTCTTGCTGTCAGTGTTCTGGTTTCTATATTCTTAGTGGAGGGAGACTTGGGTAAATTTCACTGTATTCGCTCAGATGTAAAGTTGTTTTAGGACAAATTGAATATTTTATAAGTCACACTACTTTAAACATACAGCTTGGAGAATTGTACACACACACACACACACACACACAAAGGCATATATAGGTGGTCTCATTACTATTAAGATACTGAATGTTCCAGATCTCTAGATTGCTTCCTTATGTCTTTTACATGTCCAAACTCCTAGAGATAATCTCCACTCAGACTTCTAATATTATAGCTAAGTTTCATTTGTTACTAACCTCCAGGAAGTTTATAGTATCTCCTATTAATAGCACCATTGAGTATAGACCTTTCTATCTAGCTTCCTTCACTCAGCAACATGTTCATGATATTCGTTTGTGTTCTTGCAAATAGTACATAGTGAATTGTTTTTCTTTTTCATTACTTTGTAGTATTTTCTTACATAAATAGACCAGGGCCTGTTTATTCTTCTGTGGTTTTATAGTTGGACTATTTTCTTTTCTGGTTACCATTCATAGAGCTATGGTTAACATTATGTAGTGTCTCTTAGTAGTTGGTGGATATTTCTCTTGGCTTTATATACACAAGAGTGAATTTTAGGCACTTGTTTAATTTAGATACTGACCAACAATTTTCCAAGCTTTGTAACAAAGTATCTTTTCACCAGAAATAGGAAAGCTTTCTTGTTCCCTATCATCACCCATTTTTGGGATTGTAATAGAATCAAGCTCTGTGATTTTATTTTGGATTTTTCAGATGAGTAATGATAACTTCTCAGAGGCTCACTTTAATAATTTTTTATGAAGTTTCTCTTGAAATGAATTCCTATGAATGCCTGGTAGTTCTTTATTTATTCTACATATGAAAACTTTGTTGGATGTAAGTATTACAGATAAAAGCTAGGAGTTTAATTCAGTGGTTCCAGCATCTGCCTGGCAAGCACAAGGTACCTAGTTTGATCCTCTGTACCAAATACCTCAATGCAGGGCATGGTGGCTCACGCCTGTGATCCCAGCACTTGGGAGGCAGAAGCAGGAGGTTTGCTGTGAGTTTGAGGCTAACTTGGGCTACATAGTGAGTTCAAAGCCAGCCTAAACAACAAAGTGAGACCCTATCTCAAAAAACTTTAAAGAAAATAAGTCTTACCGATAAACCCCCTTAGTCTATGGGTTGACTTTTGAGTCTGTTAATACTTTTTTTTTTTTTTTTTTTTTTGCTTTTTGAGACAGGCTTTGTAGTTCAGGCTGGCCCTGAGCTCACTATGGCACCCAGGCAAGCCGCCGTGAACTCAGCAATCCTCCTGTCTCTGCCTCCCGAGTGCTGGGATTACAGGCGTGAGCCACCACGTCCGGCATTGTGGTATGTGGTGTTGATTGTTGGTGGGCGTGTTTCCACGCCCAGCATTATATGTGGTTACCGGGGATTGAACTCAGGACCCTGTGCTTGGCGAGGCAGGCACCATAACCACTGAGCTAACCCTCCAGCACCCTGAGTCTGTTAATACTTTTGTTAGATAAAATTTTTAATGTCAATTAAATATCACTTCTCAGTCCTTTTACAAAAGTTACTATTTTTGTCCTATATAAAAGATTTTTGCCTACTTCAGCAAAGTGGAAATATTTTCTTGCTTTCCTCTAGAGATCCTGCTTTTATATCTTAAACATTTAAGTCTCTAAACTATCATAAATAAGACTTTGTTGGCTTGCTCACTTTTATTCTAGTTTTTTTTTTGATGGGGAACAGAATGGTGGCATTACTGCAAATGTCCCTAGAAGTGTATAATGCATTGTTTTCACAAAAAGGCATTTGCCTCTAGATTAGTTATGTATGTTGTGACAGAAAATGTGAAGGTAATGTTTGAGACACCATGGAAATTGCATTACTTCATCCAGTTAGCAGCATTTTTAGACCCTAAATTTATTTTCTAACTCAATGCACATTCATTGCTTTTAGAAGCTAAGTCTTTAAATTTTCACACTTTCAAATCCTTGAAAACTACTGGAAAAACTAACATGGCTAAATTTCTGAATCAAATAGAAATTAATTCCAAGCATTTATAAGATTTGGATATATGATACATAATGTAAAATGTCCACATGACTAAAATTTTTACTTTCCTAGTAGGTATTCAGTGTGGGTATCTGAGTTCGCTATAAAGCAAACGTGATCCAGTGGTGCTATGTAGCTGGAAGAAAAAAGAGAACTGGTATTTGGTTTGTACAGATGTGATAAAGATAAGATAAAAGGAAAGAAATTAAGCATGCATCTTTATGCTGATTTGATCACAAAGGGGAGGTCTTCAAAGGGTCCAGATGAAAGGGCTCAAAGTCTCAGAGAAAAGTCCTAAGGTTCTTCCCTCAAAGGAAGACCAGCATTGTGAAGGCCATCCAGTAGTGGGGAAGGAAGTGCAAAGACAGTGGATGAGTATATAAAGCAGAAGAGGCAGCTGTCTGGAGAGAGGCATGCTGGGAAGGGAGGAGAAATGGAAGCATACCACCCAGAAACCTGGAACTATGGGGTGTCCCATGTAAGAGATTGCTGGTCACCCTGCCCCCAAGAAACAGTACACTTTACCCTTGACTGGGAAATGGGAAATAACATTTTCCTCTTCTCATTATGACCAAAGGCAGGATTTCCTACAGAATCAAGCAGATAAAAGAGACCCAGAACAGGACACTCAGCAGTCCTGGGTGGAAGACACTGGACCAAAAGTTTAGTGCCATCCACAGAAAGAGTATGTTATTTAAAAGCACAGACAAAACTTCTAGTGGAAACTAAAGTGAAAAGCAGTGCTACAATTAAGCTTACCAGACATCTGCGATGTAGGCCTTGGGGAACTGGGCCTTCTAGGAGGTGGGCAGCATGTGGGTGTGGCTTGCCAACAAGCTACTCTTGGGTGGTTAGAGATGGGATCACCAGGCACTATGTTCTGAGAAATGGGGGCTGTCAGACGAGACAACCTGAGAATTGTGTTTGGGAAAATTCCTGAGAGCAGATCTGAGATCCTTCAGATTTTAAGCTCCAAGAAGAATATATATTCAGCATAAAAAATATTCAGGTTATATGGATGGCAATTAATTTTTGAGGATGCATGTGAAATATGTGTTTTTCCTTAATGCTTTCGATGATGGCTGTGTTCCTCAGACTCAAAACAAAACAAAACTGCAGGCTTCTATTTTCCCTCCTCTTCTTCATGAATCAAGTCCTTTGTTTGATACAAATTGTTACAACAACAAGGAGTGACAGTCTGACAGCCGAGTCGATTATTAATGGGAATGACAGCCAGCAAATCAGAAATCATGGCAGTGTATCAGTATGAACAGCAATTCGCACTTAGTTGAATAACCTGGAAACTCACAAAATTCAGGAGAAAGAGCAAGAAGAAAATCAAAGAGATACATTTCTATCCATCCCACACTACCCTGAAGTAATTGACAAGTTGAAGGACAGGGGCTTTCCGAACATCACTAGTACTTACTTTAATTCTACTCTTGACACACCCAAGGGTTTCAAAATCAGACCAATGAAAAGGAAGCTAAAAAGGCTTTCTATTTTCTCCGACTAGACTAGATATATGATGTGGTGCTCATCTAATTATTTTATGCCAGATTTCCAGGGAATTTCTGGCTCAGTATTATCCAGAGGATGGAATAAAATTCAGATCAACTAGAAACACAACTTTTCTAAGTTTCAATATAGTTCATACACTTAGATATTCTGTTTTGTACACCTCAAGGGCTTGTTGGTGGTTTTTGCTCTTTTTATTATTTTAAAAAAATAACACTCATATTTCTAGTACATGGTTGTTGCAGTAGGTATTTTCCCTGAGTGGCCATGGTGGGGTTTTTTTCTTTCTTTCTTCCTTTCTCTGAAATTACAAATGTTAGCACTCCAGGGATTAGAAAGTTAGATGGCAAACTACTTAGTCACCAAAACAAGGTACTATCAAGGCCTTAGCCACACAGGACAAAGCCATTCTTCACAAGAACCTAACATCTCACATGCCTCAATGCTACCATTTCTCACAAAATCAGAAGATTTTGTTGTTTTGCTCTAGGGCAGGAATCGTGATTTCTAACATGAGCTATGAAGGTGATCGTACATCGTCTTGACGTGGATAATGAGAAGTCCTTTCTTCCCAAGGATGATAAAGGTTCTGTCAAGATTCATCAAATGCATGGCCATTACTCATTTCTGATGATTCAGGGGAGAATGAATGAAAATTCTGAAGCTTATTTTTATTGACTTTGAATGAAGATAAAGGATGTAGAACATATGTAGCTAGATTAAAAATAAAAGCAAGAGGTTTTCTGGATCACTGCATATAGTATCTGAATGATGATGTCATAAATGGGAAACAAGTATCTTACAAACACTTAAAGGAAAGACTATGAATTTGGTTAAATACAATGAAGGAAAATAATGATAGCAATTTTTTTTTTGAGACAGGGTCTCATTTTGTAGTTTAGGTTGGGCCTGAGCTCACTGTGTAGCCCAGGCAAGCCTCAAACTCAGCAATCCTCCTCCTTCTACTTTCTGAGTGCTGGGATTGCAGGCATTGAACCATCATGCCTGGCATTGTGGTATGTGGTTACTGGCGATCAAACCAGGGACCTTGCGCTTGCTAGGCAGGTGCTGGAACCACTGATCTAAATCTCCGGCCCAATGACAGCAATTTTAAGGAGAGAGTAACAGTAAAGACAAAGAAGGATTTGGAAAAGTACACATCTAAAGTACAAATTAAACAGATTTCAGAACAATGACTGTGTGATTATCTTATATAGGTAACATATACATATTTTTATGCTAAACTAGAGAATAATTAGAAAAAAGTAGCACAAAAAAGTATTTCTATTAGAAAGGAGAAGAGTTGCATAGGCCGGTGCAGCAACTCAGGGACATGATAAACAGAAAGCTGGTTGCATTCCATGGGACGGTTTCTTTGAGAAGGACCCCTGAGTGTTAGATTCTAGCCCTTCTAGACAGATGCTGAGTATCTGTGAGTGGGTCATAGGACCTAATGCATCCTATCCATTCTGATACTGTCTTAAAGGGAGAGCAGCACAGACATATCCAGAGTGGTGCCCCAGTATGTGGCAAGTATCCAAGATCGTACATGTAAGAATTAGGTCACCAAAGATGACAGCACCCTTTCCTGAGAAAGGCAAAGACCATCTATGACATAGTGACTTCTGGACCAGTATCTGAACCCCTGTAAGCTCATAGGTGATGTCTGCTAATTGGCCTGATTGTTGTGGTCTCTTTCTCTTGTACAAGCCTGGGTATAAATGCACCAATTACAGGTTGGGTGATTCAGGCGGGGGCTCTAATCATAGAGGTGGACTCTGGACTGGATAGCAGCACCAACCTCCTTGAATCCTCTGAGAGGAGCATACCCATGATCTGCAGGAAGGGAGCTGACTGGAAAATATAGCAGCTTCAAGAGCAAAGTCAGCATTAAACAGAAGCCACACATGAAGCCAGAGTAAGGAAGAAGTAGATTCTGTGGTGGTTGTTATGGCAGCCTCAGAACAGAAACCACTTTGCTCCTGGGGTTTGCAGGTAGCAGAGAGTATGAGGATCATGGTTGCACATCTTCCCCCACGTCCATAGTGACAAATGCAGGGGAAACTAAAGACCAGAGAATTGCTTTTTCTTGATAATGTGGTCATAAAGTATTATGGCTAATGTGATTAAGTACATCTCCTTCCTCAGCTGACTAGACCGTCCCCAATTAATCTCTGCTGCCTGGAAGACCATTTATCCCCTAAAGTTTTCACAGTCCAGCTCAGCAGCCATATTGAATTTCTCCACTTTCTCCCTTTCAAGAGACTTTCAATAATCTATTTGCCTTTCTTGGGCCATTTTCAAACACTTTCCTCCATCATTTGCTTACAAGGGAGGCAATGATCATAGTCAGTATCCATGCTTATCTGTCTCTCAAAAGAGGCCCTTCTGAGATCAGGACACGCTTTGGTACATATCCTTCTTTTCCAGGTCACTGTGTCTTTCTCCTCCTAAAATACTTTTAGCCATTCATTATGAGAGATTTATTATCAGCCTTTAGTGGGCTCCATGGGCTCAGGAAGATTTGACAGGGTCTAATGGAGTCACCATCCTATTCTCAGGCGAATGGTATGGTCCTGCCTTTTCTGGCCTCATTCTCTTTCCAACTATACAAGGGGAAGTAGCCACCACCTGGAGGTCAAAGTGAAGTGGTCAAAGGGAATCTAAAGTTTCAAAAGACTATCCTCAGCAAGGCTACAGGGTTTTTAACCAAAAGATTATGGTCAGAGAGGAAAGTGGTTTTACATGGGCATGAGTGACCATACTGATATTGCTGTATATGGTTACCGGGGACTGAACTAGGGATCTAGCACTTGCTAGGCAGGTGCTGGAACCACTGAGCTAAGTCTCCAGCCCCCTCCTGCATTTCTTAATTGAATGTTTAAATTCATATGGTTTAACTTTTTTGAGTTCTTTGTATATTCTAGGTGTTCAGCCTCTGTTTTAGCAGTAGTTAGCAAAGAGTTTTTCTATTCTGTAGGAATTTTTATTTACTCCACTGGTTGATTCTTCTGCTGCACATAATTTTTACTCTGCTATAATCTCATCTGTCCGTTCTTGCTGTTATTTCTAGTGCTTTGAGGTTCTGTTTAGAAAATCTTTTACTACACCTATGTATTCAAATATCTACCTCTTTTACCTTTCAGGAGGTTTAATGCTTTGTTTTAATATTTAGATCTTTGATCTGTTTTGATTTTAATTTTGTGTACACTGAGAGATACAGACAACCAGTTTTCTTAGCACTGCTAATTGAATATTCTATCTTTTCTCCAACGTACATTTTGTCCCCTTCATTAAAGACCAAATAGCTGAATGTGTGTAAAAGTTTCTGTATCATCTGTATCCTGTATTCTGCACCACAGATTCATATATATCTGTTTTTGTTCCAGTACCATGCTGTTTTTGTCACTATTGCTTTGTAGTATAGTTTGAAGTCAGGCCTTGCTATGCCTCCTGACTTGCTCTTGTTTTTCAAAACTACTTTTGCTAATCTGCATCTCTTCTTGTTCTACATGAATTTTAGGATTTTTTTTCTAGATTTGTAAAGCATGATGTATGTATTTTGTAGGAACTGCATTGAATCTGTATAACATGTTTGGGAGCAAGGCTATTCTGACAATACTGCTTCTATCTATCCAGGAGCAGAGGCACATCTTTCAATTTTCTATCATCTTCTTCAGAGTACTGCAGTTTTCTTTATAGAGGTCTTTCACTTTAGTTTGGTTAATCCATAGGTATTTTACTTTTCTTGATGCTACTGTGAATGGTAATATTTTTATACTTTCCCTCTTATCTTGTTCATTGTAGGTGTACTCAAATTCCAATGAATTTTGTATATCGATCTTGTATCCTGCTTCTTTGCTGAAGTTCTTATTAATCCTAATAATATTTTGGTGTAGTTCTTCAGGTCCTCTATGGAGAATATCATATCATATGCAAATAATGATAATTTGAGTTCTTCCTTTTCTTTGCATACCTTGTTTATTTCTTCATTTTGTCTAATTGCTCTGGCCAATGTTTCAAGCACTATGTTGAGCAAAAGGTAATCGTGGGCATCCTTGTCTTGTTCCTGATTTTAGGGGGCAATACTTTTAGTATTTCCCCATTTTATCTGATGCAGGTTATTGGCTTGTCATATATAAGTTTTATTATGTATAGGCATGGTTTTTCTATACTTGTTTTCTTCAGAGTTTTTTTTTTAATCAAGAAAAATGTTGGATCATTTTGAAATCACTTTCTTTATCTATTGATATGATTATGTAGTTTTGGATCTTGCTTCTGTTTATAGGATGTTTTACATTTATTGACTTAATATGCTGAACTATCTTTGCATCTCTGGCTTGAAACCTACTTGATCACAATGTATGATCTTTTTGCAAATGTGCTTCATTCTACTTGCTATTATCTTGTTGAGGATTTTTGGATCTGTGTTCACTAAAGAGATTCATCTCCAGTTTTGATTCATCTCTTTCAGTTTCTTTGAAGAGCTTCAGGAGTCTTGGTAATGTAACATCATTAAGGGTTTTATTGAATTCAGAAGTGAATCCATCAGGGTCTGGGCATTTGTCAATTGATAGATTCTTTATTACTGTGTTAATTTCATTGCTTATTATTGGCTTGTTAAACACATTTATGTCTTCTTGGGTTATTTCTGGTAGTTTCTGTTCTAGAAATAGGATAGGTAGATTCACATTCTAAGAATAGGGCGATTTCTTCAAGATTTTCTAATTTGCTGAAATATAATTTTTTTTTTTGAGACAGGGTCTTGCTTTGTAGTTCAGACTGGCCCTGAGTTCACTATGTAGCCAGGCAATCCATGAACTCAGCAATCCTCCTGTCTCTGCCTCCTGAGTGCTGGGATTACAGGCGTGAGCCACCACACCTGACACTGTATGTGGTTACCGGGGATTGAACTCAGCACCTGCGAGGCAGGTGCCAGAACCACTGAGCTAAATCTCTGGCCCTGGAATATAATTTTTGATGTGGCTACTATCTTCTAGATTTCCACAGTGTCTGTTGTGATTTAACTTTTTCATTTCCAATTTCAGTGATAGTCTTTTTTTTTTTTTTTTTTTTTTGCTTTCTCTTAGTACATGCAGCTAGGAGCTTATGTATTTTATTTATTCTTTCAAAGAACCAGCTCTTCATGGATTTCCTTTCATTAATTTTTTAGTCTCAGTTTCATTGTCCACCCTCATCTTTGTAATCCCCCCCTTGATTTCAACTTGGTGATGTTTAGTATTGTTTCTCAAGTATCTTAAGATTTTTTTCTAAGGTTTTATACTTGAGCTTGCTCTATTTTTCTAATGTGAGCATCAATAGCAATGAATTTTCCTCAGAATTGCTTTCATATTGTCTCAGAAGTTTTGACAAATTGTACCATCATCACCATTAATTTAAAAATTTAAAAATTTCTTCTTTGATTTCTTTTGTGACTCATTTATTGCTTAAGTGTGTGTGGTTAATTTTCCAGGAGCTTTTCCCTTTTCTGAAATTTCTTCTATCATGGATTTCTACTTTCTCTGCACAGTGTTCAGGTAGTATGGATGGGATAATTTCTATCCTTTTATATTTACTTAAGCAAGTTTTGTGAACTAGTATGCAATCTATTTCAGAAAAAGTATAATGTGCAGCTCAAAAGAATGCATACTCTGTTATAGAGAGGTAGGATTCTCCACATGTATTTATTAAGTTCATTGTTTAAAGGTATGTATGATTCATCTCTAAATTCCTTGGGGTTTTTTTGGTTATGTTTTGTTTCATTTGTTTAGTTGATATATGTCTTTTTGAAAGTGTGATGTTGAAAATACCCTACTATAGCTGGGCATGGTGGCTCACGCCTGTAATCCCAGTACTTGGGAGGCAGAGGCAGGATGATTGCTGAGTTCAAGGCTTGCCTGGGTTACATAGTGAGCTGAGGGCCAGCCTGAGCTACAAAGTGAGACCTGTCTCAAAAGAAAAAAATCCCCTACTATAATTGTTATTAATGTTTATTTGATCTTTTAATTTCAGCAGTTTTTGTTTTATGAAAATAGGTGCATATGCTCATCAATGTGACCTCGTCTTGCTGGCTTATTCTCTTCATTAGTATGTTGCGACCTTCTTTGTCTCTTCTAATCAGTTTTAGCTTGAAGTTTATCATGTCTGATAACAGAATTGCTATTCCTACTTGTTTTGGGGATACTGGTACAGAAATATTGTTTTCAATCCTTTAATTTTTGATCCACAGATATCTTTTTGGATTACCTGAGTTTCCTGAATGTAACAGATTGTTGGTTTCTGCTTTTTGTTTTTGTTTTTTTTTTCTTTTTAACTTAGTTTGCCATTCTGTGTTTTTAATTGGAGAGCTAGAGCCATTGATATGAGAGATATTACTGAAATGTGTTTGTTATTTATTATCATTCTCTTCTTTATCTGTTGGTGGATACTTGGTTTTTCTTTTCCTGATGCTTTTTGTTGCTATTTATCTACTGACCTCACTAATTTCCTCTGTTGAGAATGTTCCTGAGTATTTATTTTTGCTAGAGCTGGTTTAGCTCCAATCCATCTTCTTAGTCTTTTTCATGGGAATACTTTATTTCTCCATCTATTTTTAAAGGATATCTTTGCTGGGTAAATTAATCTGGGTTGGAAGTTACTTACTCTTAGTGCTTAGATTTCTTCATTCCAAGGTCTTCTGACTTTCAAGGTTTGCTTTGAAAAGTCTGCTAAGATTCTACTCAGTTTACCTTTATATGCATTTTTTTCTGGCTAAATATCGAACATTGCATTAATATTAAATATTCTAGGGATTTTGGTTTTGGTAATATCTGGCCATTTCACAGGGATGTGTGAGGCTGGAGATTTAGCTCAATGGTTTGGGCACCTGCCTAGCAAGTGCAAGTCCCTGTTTCAACTCCTGGTAACCACATACAACAATGCTGGGTGTGGTGACTTACCACCACCAGCAATCGGTACCACACACCACAGTGCCAGATGAGGTGGCTCATGCCTGTCATCCCAGCAGTCCAGAGGCAGAGGCAGGAGGATTCCTGAGTTCGAGGCTTGCCTGGGCTACATAGAGAGCTCAGGGCCAGCCTGAACTATAAAGTGAGACCCTGTCTCAAAAAAAGAAAAAAAGGATGTATGTTAGTTGGCTTCTTTGTTCTTAATTATCTGATGCTTTATAAGCATCACTTGTATTTTAATCTCTTTTCTTATTTTTGAGAAATTTTCTTCCATGAGTTTTGTAAATACATTAGTAAATCCACCTTTGTATTTTTTTAATAAATCTGATTAGCCTTAGATTGGTCTTCTTGCTGGCATCTAGTAGTTAATGGATATTATTCTGTTGTTCTCTTATTTTCTTTTTGGCTTCTTTCAGCTCTTTATTGTAATTCACTGTTATGTCTCCAGGATTAGAACACTGCCTTCATACTGGCCATTTCTGCAACGTATGAATTCTATAGTTTTTATTTCAGGTGTTTCTGTCTGACATCTTTTTGAGAATTCCATATCCTTGTTGACTCTATCATAAAATCGTATCCATGGAGCACCGATTAGTTGTTGCAGGCATGAGGGCAGCAGGGAGGGGCAATATAGGTTTCATGTCACAGAACTATCATGATTAGAACTGTAGTGCAGATCTACACATGGGAATACAACTGCATAGAACTCAGTGCAACGTGTACACATGGTACAGTGAGTGCAAACAAAATGTGAAATCTTCCTCAGGACAGTGGATTATATAAATATTAATCACTAGAGATATTGAGCTTTGCAGGGTGTCAGTCCTAGGACGAGGTAGGCAAGCAGTGTACAGAATTCCTCTATTAGTTCTTGAAGTTGCATGTGATTCTTTAGATAAATAAGAGTGAAAAGTGTTGCAAAGCAATTTTTAAAAACATGATTGAATAAGAAATTAATAACTGACAGTGGAGGCGCTCAGGAGAAAATGGGTCACAGTTCCTGAAAAGCCATGAGGATAATGCTGACCCTCAAGTAGGCAGGAATATGTGGTGTGGTTATGAAGAAATGAAGCATACATGTGGTGTAAGTTCTGCTGTGGGAGTGGGGGAACTTCAACCCTGTCCAGACATAAGTTAAAAAACCACTCTACTTAAAAAACAATATTGGGCTTGCTATGCTAACAGTTTAATACTCAGGAGAGGAAAAGAGAAACCTCTAAGCAGAACATGAAAAACTTTTTTCAAGGACTTAAATCTGCGAAAAATAAATAATTTTGTGAGACAGGAGTGATTGGTATCTCAAGAGGAAGGCATTTTCTAATTTGAAAATGAAAGCTAGTGAAGGAAATAAAAAGCATCTACATATTTAAATCCTAAACCTTAGAAAGGTCTATCTAAAAGACTTCCTAAACTCTAAGAGTTCTAAAAAATTTCACATATTTACAAATGACCCAAGTAAAGAAAAATAAGAATAAACAATAGATGGGAATGTACATATTACATAATAATGACAACAGTGAATAATAAGTAGAAACTGAGCACTGTGTAAGGCACGGTACTGATTTATATGCCTTGCCGTTCTTTGCCTCCCTCCTTTATGTTTTGAATTAACTCACCCTTATCAAACACAAATTAAATTGCTGTATCTGGAAATGATTTTCCCACTGGTGATCCCAAATGAACCTAGAAATCCCGTATCACAAGTTAATGGGTCCTTATGCGTTTCCTTCACAAATGAGCACTGGTCACATTTTACCCAAAGACCTTTGGTTGAAAACTGTCACCTTTTTAATTTATCTTTTGAAGAATTTATGCTTTACTTTTTAAAATTTTATCTTCTAAAGCTATCTTTGACTTGGCATCATCTAAAGTCTTATTTGTAAATATTACTGTGGGATTTTCTGAAACTGGTAGAATATCCATATCTGTCTTGTCTTTGTCAGTCTGGGGCTGATTTGCATCCCAGGATGCCAGACGCTGCTGTTGATGTGCCTCAGGCATTGTTACCATCCAGAGATTGAAGTGAAGGAAATCTTGTGCCTCTCAGGCATCTTGTGAAACACAACAAACACCTCCTCCTTTCCAAGAAATCATTTCCTTCCTTTCCTCTTTTTTTTTTCTTTTTGTCAACATAAATTCTGAACAAAACAGACTAAACATGAAATAACGACAGCCCATCTGTCACAGTGAGAAATCTGCTGGCCATTGTAGCTGCTCCCATATTGTCAGCCAATGAGAGAAGAGACTGAAATGATCCCAGGCAATGTTGATAAACAAGGAACAGTCTTCATAAGGTGCTGGAACATTGTTAGAGGTAGTGGAGGCTAAACAGAGACTTGTTCGAGCTTTAAGGTGCTATGGTGTGTCCAGTTAGGTGGTATTTCAACTTCAGGAAAGTTGGGCCCCCTCTGTTTTCACATGTAAGAAAAATCACCAAGGGAGGGCTAGGGCTCTGCAAAGCCCCAAGTCTTGGTTCACAAAAGAGCATCCTGGCCGATGCTAACCTCTGTCAGTCATAAGCCATAGTCTGGTGCAGGAATCTGCCAGCCGTTGCTGTAATAAATACCTTGGATAAGAAACTGCAGATGTAAATGAGTTCTAGAACGTATGATAGATATTGTGAAATATTCAAAGGGAAATGGGGTTTAGGGATAAGTAATGAGGGGAAAGAAAAAATTTGATGGTTTAAAAAAAGAAACAAAGCTTGTGCATATAGGGGTGAGGGTGTTGTAGGGTGGGTAGGGGAAAGGGAAAAATGAGAATTAAAACATGTCATATACTGGTACAAGTTCTCAATGTTGAGCATAAACATAATGTGTGTGTGTGTGTGTGTATATGTGTGTGTGTGTATGTATATAATGTACCAATAAAGGCTCAAATAAAAAAGTTAAAGAAATATACAGAAGTTTTATTTAGGCCCACAGTTGGGAGTTCCAGTCCATGACTGACTTGCCCCTTTGCTTTTGGGCTCAGGATAAGGCATCTATCACAGTAGATGCATGTGGAGGAGCACAGATACTTGCCTCATGGCCAGGAAGAGAAGAAGGAAGACACCAGTGTGAGACGGGGCCCTTTAAAGGAGTTTCCGATGATGGGAAACCTCTCAGCCTCTCCTCTTAAAGCTTCCACTGCCTTCCAATAGCACCAAGCTGGGACTATGACCTTAGCACATGGTTGTTTAGGGGAACACTCCAAATGCAAAATGTTATTGCCTCCTAAAAACGCTCTTCATAATAAATGACTACCTAGAATTAGTAATAAATGCAATATTGCTTGGCAAGATAGAGGGTCATGTCCAGAAATGCTGAATACAGTAGAGAGGGGATTCAAATTGGCTCTAGGGTTTTTCCAATAAAAATTTAGCTAAAGTTACTGCCAACTACCCACCCACCTTTGGTCCTGAGGCATACACCACTCAATGCCACTAGTATGTGCAGGCTCATCACAATAGATAGTGGTTTACATTTCTAAAACTTATTGCCATAAAAGACATGGCAATTAATCCTCCTCAAGATACTCCCACTGCCTCAAATACATGTACCTCATCATTTTTACCAGTCTTTGCAGCAGCACTGGAAGTCCTGGTATCTGAATAGCTATATGACATCCAATGAAAAATAGTGTCAATGCTGCTGCCTAATAGCATCCAACAAAAGACACTGTGGTGTGTCTTCAGCTACTTTTTCATCAGATCTGGGACTGGGCAATTTAAGACCTTTCTCCAAAATCAAAATGGCAATGAAAGGTAAATGTTTTGAATTGATTTTGATGTTGAAGGAGCCATGAAAAGACCCCAGTGAAAGAGGATTTCCAGAACTGCTCCAGAAAGTGCCAAGAACAATGGAATAAACAAGTGTGAAGCAGAGGTGTAATATTTTGAAGGGGATTAATGATGTTTGTTACTGTAAAAAAAAACCCTTAACATTCATCATATTTTCCAGATACATTTCATATATCTCTAACACGCTATTATTATTTTTACTTTTTGACCATTTTAAATATCTCTGGTGCATGCCTGATGGATTTCAGTAGGTGTGTCCATATTTGGCAGGGAATAGCATTTCAGACTCTAGAAAATGGCTTTTTCTCTATAAATGTTGTTTCATTCATTCTCCTGTTCTATCCCCAACATAAATTATTTTTATATATACCAGTACATTTTAGGAATACATTATGATCATATTCCTCATTGAGAATTTGTACCTGTACATGATACACCTTGATTCTTATTTTTCTCATTCCCCTGTCCTCCTTATCCCTACCCCCTATATACATAAGCTTTCTTTCCATTTTTTCCCTTTTTATCCTCAAATGTTTTCTTTCCTTTCTGCTGCCCTCACCCAGTTACCCTTTACTTTTGAACATTTTCCTTCAATTTTACAATACCTTCATACATTTTGGATCTCATTTACACCTTTAGTATTCTCCAGAAGAACCATGTACATAGAAAAATATTAAAGAAAACAATTCACAAACCAAGGAAAAAGCAGAGATAGAAATAGTAATTTTGAGCACAATTGTCCACATTGATATTGAAGGTAAAATCTGGTAAATGGTGAGAAAATGAAAAATAAGGTAAACAACACTAAAGAGTGTTACTAAAATTGTATAGCAATATATTATGAAATTATTTTATAAAAAGGAATATTAAAATTAATTACATAAGCATCAGGTACTATTATTTATTTCTTATGTTCTCTTAGTTACTGTACTAGGTGTTTTATCATAACTGATTGAATGACTATGCAAAAATGCTGTGACACTATTCTCTTCTTATGGTCAGAACTTGTATGAATTCTCATAGGGTAGGAACCATATTTGTTGGTGTATTTTTCTACTTAAACTTGTAACATAACTCTTGTTGATTAATAAGAATGTGTGAAGGGATGGATGGATGAATGGATGATGATGACTGCTAGTAGAAGGAAGAGATAGAAATCTAGTCCAGAGTTTTCCCAGTTTCAAATGCATCACAAGTGAGAATCATAAAAGAAAAATCCAGAAACAAATGCTCTGGATATAGAACTTAACAAATATGAATGGTAAGAAAAGTGTTTTAAAACAGCTGTGCAATTGTGAACTTTAAAAACAAAGATGGCATTGATTTTGCCTTGCTATTAAATCTGTTTTAAGATGCTTAATGACTACTTATTGTGCTATTACTTACTATGAGAATCATAGCTAGCTGAAACATGCTGTCTATCCTTAGATCCCCATATGTATCATCCAGCAATCATGATTCCAGTTATGTATGAACCAGTAAGTGAGTGATGACTATGTTGTGTTAGTAATCGGGTTTGCATCATGAGAACTGACGGAAATCTAATCCAGGGTGCAACTGTGGAGGAACTAGAGGTTGAGCAAATATTCTATGGCCCAATATGTTCTGACAGTGGAGGAAAAGAGCAGAGGATATGGGTGCTATAGCATAAGGTGGTTAAGATTTGGCTACTTTCCTACTATTTGAGAGATGCCATGTTCATCAAGAAGATGTAACATTTTTTTTTTTCAATATACAGGATCTGGCTTTGTAGTTCAGGCTGGCCCTGAGCTCGCTATGTAGCCCAGGCAACCCTCGAACTCAGCAGTCCTCTTGCCTCTGCCTCCTGAGTGCTGGGATTACAGGCGTGAGCCACTACTCCCTGGTGTTGTTGAATGTGGTTACCGGGGATTGAACCAGGGACCTTGAGTTTGCTATGTAGGCGCCGCTCTGGAACCACTGAGCTAAATTTCCAGCCTGTAACGTACTTTCATTTAGTTAATTGTGTTTAACTTCTCGCAGAACCCAACAGATTGTTATCCATCAGATAGGAGCTGAGGTATTCAAATGTTCTCACCTACTTACTGTAACCCAGCACCATCATGTAAAACTGTAGTTGGACTGTGGAAACAATAGATGGTAGAAATGAAAAGTCTCCTCTTTTTAATAATAAACAGAGAAAACATTTGCTTTTCCAGGTGGTAGATAAGATAATTCTTTCTAGGACTGGACATGGCGGTACATGCCTGGAATCTCAATAAGTGCCTTTCACTTATTTGAGGGGCAGCAAGATCAAGAATTTGAAACCATCCTTGGTAACATAGTTCCATCTCAAAAATACAATAAAATAAATGAAATATTTCTTATGTTCCATTTGTTCTCCACAGTTTTGACTTATTAACCACTACATATATTCAGAAACTCAAATTTATTTGTACTGTTAGCAGAACCTTCTATAATTAAGTGTTGAATAAGTAACAATGCACTCATACGAAAAGCCAAGAGGCAATTTTAACTGGGTTTAATGAGAGACAAATGGAATGCTATTTCTTTTTCAATAAGTAAAAGCAACACAATGTTACCTGCTGATTACAGAGAAAGAAATATTCCCTCTTTAATTTTCCTTTAACATTTCATGAATGAATGTTTGGGATGAAGTAGATAACACTTGATAACTAGTTTAATCTTCATTCTAGCAAATGGACCAGTTAACTACGAGGAGGACTGAAGCGTTAATGACAGAATAGTTCGAAGCACTTGATTTTTCCCACTAAGAAACTCAGCTTTCCCAGTGTGACTCCAAAACACTGATCAGGTCACCCTAAATTTATCCTGAGCCCCCCAGTGTGTCAGGGTATCCCATCTACCGAGCAGAGTGAAAAGGATTATGTGACATGCTTCCCAAAGGCTATTTCTGTATGTTGCATAAGGAAAGGCAGAAAGGAAAGAGAATCAGTTCCATTTTACAACCTGCATTTGGGATATGAACAAGCTTGTCTTACTGCAAGGAGATAACAGCCAGAGGTTTAAAATATTAATGCTATTGACATAGCAAGATTAATTATATCTGTAGTTCATTCATTCAACAAACACTTCTCAAACCATGCACTGTGAGAGAGGAACTGTCTTTACCATTGAATATATAGCAATGAACAAATTCTCTACACGTTTGGATGCATATATCTGCTAGAGACACCTATGTACACTCTATATCTTATAAATACTAGAAAACAGAATAAAAGTACCTAGGGCTGCAAAGAGTCATGAGGATAAAATCCTTTAGCTGGGTGGTGAGGAAAAGTCTGCTTGAACTAGTATTGTTTGCTCCCCTACCTGGAGTAAGTTAAGCAGAGGAGCACAGAAGCACCAAACCTCAAACCCTGTGGTAGGAGCAGCTTGCTACATCCTCCCACACACAAATGCTTATGGACAATGTGGGGAAGGACACTTCGAGAACAATGTTCTGTTCGTCTGCTTACCTTTCAAATATTCTTTCCTTCACAGATGAAAATTAGAAAAGAAAACCCATAAATTAAAATGTTGAAGGACTCTGTTTACAGTTTGCAGAGGACCACGAGTGGCTGCCACATGGATAAGGGTCCATTTTGGAGACAAAACAATAGGTTTTGTTCAGGTCAGAATCTTTCGGAATACCATGAGGATGTTTGGAGCAGGTACTTGCCTAAAAGTTTAAGTAGAACTAACTAATTCTAGACTAATAACTAATTCAAACTAGAAATAACTACAAAGAAGATATTATGTGTGGGAGTTGGCCCAACTCTCTTTGCAGGAAGTTTCTCCTAAGTAACCAATAACCAAATAACAAATGATTATCAATGCAAGCAAATTACAAACTTAGTCTGTAATTGTCTCTGCTCGAAGTATGTATACAAAGAGAGAACAAATGGTTCCTCTATTAATGCAATTGTGTACGTGGCCATTGCAAGTCTTATTCTTTTCACTCTTGATCACTATGTAGAACCATAAATATATGACATAATATGGTAAAAACAGTGAGGAGTTTCAAAAAATATTTCTTCTCTTTTGATAAGAAGTCATCACGATTAGAAAAAACCTTGAAGGGTCCAAATAGTGGTCTTGGAGGTATGGTGAAGGTAAAGTAAGTGTATGCAAATAGAAGCTAAACTGGAGACACATGGGAAAAATAATGTGAAGTTGGTAATTTCAGAATTCTGTGCACACCTTGCCCTTACTGTTGGGTAGAGGAGAAAGAACATGAGGAGTAAATTATCAGACCTTTATTAATGTACATAGTCTATTGAAAGAAAGTTGTCTTCTTTCTTAATATCATGCAGTTACTCATATTTTCTGCATAAATTAATTTACCTAGCAGTTTATTGGATGTTGCTGAATTCAGGAAGGATGTTGAAATGCAAAAAATGAGTGTTCTGCCGGGTGTGATGGCTCATGCCTGTAATCCCAACACTCAGGAGGCAGAGGCAGGAGGATTGCTGAGTTCGAGGCTTGGCTGGGCTACATAGTGAGCTCAGAGCCAGCCTGAACTACAAAGCGAGACCCTGTCTCAAAAAAAAAATGAGTGTTCTATAATAGTCTTTGTGTTGACTAAACATATCCTTTGTGCTATGCTAAGGCAGAGAAATTAACTGGATGAAAGAAATATAAAATTTAAGAATTGAGATTTTATTCTCAATTATAACTTATGGCACTGCATGTGTTCTACTAAGGATCTTAGGATTTGTGTTTTACTTTTTAAAGTAAAACATGAAGTGGAAAAAAACTATAGTCAGCTAAATATGTGCAAGAAAGCAGAAGGTTTCTGATGGGTTGTCTTAATGGTTAATGAAGCACTCCAGGAAGCTGCAAAGATCTGGAGATTTGGAAAACAGAAAGTAGAGACTAGCAGATCAATCTGTTTTATGGTACAGTATAGCTCTTGTTTTGGTGGGAGTAAACCCTTTATGAGGACAAAAGAAGTTTGATCTCCCAGAACGTAGTTTGTTGAAGCAGCCCCAAATCAAGATCTGAAATTTTAAAAAAAAATCATGGAGACTAATGCAAGAATATATTAATGTTATTTTCACATAAATTAATTTTAAAAATAGGAAACTTCCAGTAGGAGAATCAGAAATGAAATAAGGCATGAGTCACACAAAAAGAAACAGAAATAAATTTAGTAAACCATGGGAACATACTTGCTTGTAATACAAGAATTATTGAAAATATTCCAATGTTATCTATAAAAAACTAGCAGGAAATGTTCAGTTATTATGGAATGCCAGAGAGTCACATATGGTTCTTTAAAATAATTTTCCTTGTAATTTGGAGCCACATGATTCTTTAGACCTTTTCACCCAATAATTTTATTTCACAAAATTTATTTAGTGATCTCCAGTAACACCAGCAATCTGAAAGGAGTAGTGTGAGAGGAAGTATAGCAATATATCATAAAGATGTTCAGCACAACATTATTTACAATACTTAAAATTAGAAAAACACTAAATGTCTCAAAGAAGAAAATAGTGAGTAAATGAAACACTGAAAAACCATGATAATGAGGAACTAAGACAAAACACGAGGCAAGATAAAGAAGTTCAGTGTTTCACTTCCCAATGGTTTCTCTGTGTAAATACACAAGTGTTGGGCTGGAGATTTACCTCAGTGGTTCTGGCTCCTCCCTAGCAGTCACACATCTCTTCCAACTAACCTCACCTCTGAACAGATCATTCAATGATGAATTCGTTAATGAATTCATCCACTGATGCTTTATTCACCTTTGGAAAACTTCGCATCTGCATAGATGAGGGTTTGGGGACACATTTTAGGTCTAAACTATAACAGAAATAGTAACGATAACATTGCAAAATTAAAAATATAATAAAAGTGCCCAAAGCATCTTTACTTTTCTGCTATATAAAGTACTATACATTTTGGCCAATGCAACAGGATAAAAGATACAATGCGTACAACTGAAAATGAAGATTAACCAGTCATTTTTCTCTAGCAATAGCACCATCTAAGGATAGTTGAGTAGAAATAACTGAATCTAGTTTGAATGAACAAAATGCAGTATTATGAGAAATACATAAAAATTAATGAATTTAATATAAAAATAAATATATAATTTGCAAATGTAAAGAAACATTTCAGTCATAAATAGTAACAAGTAAATCTAAAATATATGAATACAAGATTGTGCATGTATAAAATCATAAGGTATTCCATAAAACATTTTAAAAGACCTGAAAAATAAGGGTATGTATTGTATTTATTTATAAATTTGAAATGCTAAGTTTTCCATAATTACTCTATAAGCTCAATGTAATTTAAATAAAGATGCCAACAATTTTTTATTAAGCTTCACAATCTAATAGTTAAATTAATCTGGAAAAGTCAAACCCAAGAATACCTAAAATCATCTTGCAAAAATTAATAACATAGGCACTAAAAACATAAAATATAGGGGCCAAACATTTAGCTCAGTGGTTCCAGAGTATGCCTTGCAAGAGTGAGATTCCAAATTCGATTCCCAGTAACCACATACCATATGCAGTCCTATTGGCTGACCCCCCCCCCAGCAATCAGTACCACATACCACAGTGCTGGGTGTGGTGGCCCTCGCCTATAATCTCAGCACCCAGGAGGCAGAGGCGGGAGGATTGCTGAGTTCGAGGCTTGCCTGGGCTACATAGTGAGCTCAGGGTCAGCCTGAACTACAAAGTGAGACCCTGTCTCAAAAAATAAAATAAAATAAAATAAATAGTAGCATGTTGGTTCACAATTCATCTCACAATTCTAGGGAAGATGGCTGTAAAGATGTGAAGCTCATGGAGGAAGCAAAATTTTGCTTAACATGCCCATTTTTGCAAATAGAGTTGTTTGAGGACCAAGGTATGAGTATATTTTATAAATACAGTCTTTATTACATTGATATTCTACAGGCATGGAAAAATAAATTAATGTGATAATACCTACCAGTAGGAAATTTTTTAAACGAAATAAACTATGACTTCAGCCATGAAAATACTCATAATCTGCATAAGATAATAAGATTTATGTATAGTCTCAAGTTGGTCTAATAATGAGAATAAAATAAGTATTTTTTTAAAAAGGTAAGTAGAAATTCAAAGCAGAAAATGAAATAAATCTTCAATAGCAATAAATGTAAATGATCTTAATTTTGCAAATAAATATTTCTATGAGAGTGCATGTATGTGTATACGTATTTACTAAATATATACATACAACAGAAAATGGAATTAAAAATTCAAAATAGAGTTTTATTATAGTGGAAAATAACACTTCTAGGTAAAATGCATTGTTAAAAAGAATGCAAAAAAAAGAATTAATTCCATATGTTGACTATTATGAATAAAATCACAATAGACATAGAAAAAAAAAGAATGCAAAATTCTACTTAATACTGAAAGGTCCATTCAGCTAGAAAACTTAACAAATCTAAATGTCTCTAAATTTAATGAAATGTATGAATCACAAAAAGAAAAATGTTAAAATTTCAGGTAAATCATTACCAAATTCATAATCATGATGGAACATTTACTGCAACTCTTTCAATTGTTGATAAAGAAACAAAAATAATTAAAATATAGATATGTAGAAGAATATAAAATAAGTATGATATAATATGAATATTCATAGATTCCTTCCCTCAAATGTTAGACAATGATCTTCTCAAATATATAATGTTTGGTAGAACAAGGTTTGAAAAATTTTATAAAATTGGTGATATAAAGACTATTTTTGACTACAATTAAATTACAAATTAAAAATGAAAAATAGTTTTTTAAAAAATTTACATTTCAAAAATTTAATGAAAGTCAAGAAAAAAATGATAAACAATTATAAGCAAAAGACAAGACTATTACATAATAAAAGTTGTGAGATTTTGCTTATTATATTCGAGAAATTTACAATCTTTTAAAATTGATTTTATTGGTACATTTTATATACACATCATGATAAATTTATAAACATGTATCTTATATTTTAATGAGAAACTGAATATTAATTAAATTCTACTTGAAAGGATATTAAACCCTGAAGGAAAAAACCAACAAAATTGATGATTAAATTAATTTTTAAAATCCAGGAAGGAAGAAAACAGACACTATGGAATCATCAACAAAGCTAAAGTATGACTTCACTAAAAACTATGAAATTAACAAGACTCAAGATATAGTACAGAATAATATAAAACATGGAAAGAGGGTCATGGCTACAAAATAATGGATATTAAAAATCAGAGAAAAAGTAAAAAATAATCAGAAGGGGCCGGAGGGTTAGCTCAGTGGTTCCAGCGCCTGCCTTGCAAGCGCAAGGTCCTGAGTTCGATCCCCAGTGACCGACCACATACAATGTTGGGTGTGGAGACTCACGTCCACCAGCAATCAATACCACATACCACAGTGCCAGGTGTGGTGGCTCACGCCTGTCATCCCAGCACTCAGGAGGCAGAGACAGGAGGATTGCTGAGTTCGAGGCTTGCCTGGGCTACATAGTGAGCTCAGAGCCAGCCTGAACTACAAAGCGAGACCCTGTCTCAAAAAAAAAAAATCAGAGGACATTATAAACAACTTTATACAAATATATTTTAATTTTTGAAAAACTTTTCTATAAAATATAAATGACTCAACTAGAAAACTTTCTCTATAATATTTTTAATTAAGGCAATATTTTAAAATCCCCTTTATAGGAGATATTTTCTTTGACAATTTTATCAAATATTTGACAAACACTAATCTGTCCTAGGAATTAGACTAAGAGTAAAAACTTCCCATTTTCTTAACCTAAATAGATTCACAGAATAGAAAGAAAATAGTATGCTAGGCTATTCTCACTCCATTTATAAATATTCTATGCAAAATTTCTGCAGATTTCATATGCATATCCAAAATACATATTATTTGAAATTTAAGTTGGCTCTAGACATGTTAAATTCTTTATTCTCAAAAGAAAAATCTATCTAGGTAATTCACCATACTCATAGCAAAGATGGAACTCTAAATGTTCACCTCAAAACAGCAGCTGTTAAATGATGATATTAATGTATTGAACTCTATGTATATTAATAATCTAAACTCTCATGCTGAGTGTGGTGACTCATTCCTGTAGTTCCAGAACTTGGGAGGCAGAGGCAGGAGGATTGCTGAGTTCAAGGTTTGCCTGGGGTACAGAGTGAGCTCAGGGCCAGCCTGAACTACAAAGTGAGATCCCATTTCAAAAAAAAAAAAAAATCTACACTCTACATTTATTTATTCCACTAGTGTTCATAACAGTCCAATAGGGTTGATACATAGTTATCTATTTCACAGAATTGTCATGATGTGCCCAGTTCTTGCAGGAATTAAGTGGTGGGGCTGGTGAAAGCAGAGGGCAGGGTCAATGGACACCACAGCAAATATTTCAGTGCATCCACATCAGACATACAAATAATAATTCCATGGACTTGATTCAGATTTTCATTTGTAATTTAGCTGGTAAATTCATTTTCTTATCCCCATGATATCTTGTTAGGATTTAATAAATCTTTGCCAATGGATATACTTCCATATTCAGCTTTCCACTACTAAAGCATATACATGAGATAATCAATTTAGAAAGAGGAACAATTTATTTCGTCTCATGACTTTGGACATTTCAGTCTACGCTTGGTATACTCCATTGCTCTTAGGCCTGTTGTGAGGTAGCCTACAATGGCAGGGAGGATATGGTAGTCAAAACTGCTCGTGACTGGAAACCAAAAGAGAAAGAGAGCCCAGAGACACAAAGGCCCTTTGAGGCAGCGCTCAGTGACCCAAAGCCCGTCTGCTAGGCCTCACCTCTGAAAGTTCTATCTCCTCCCACTTGTACCAAGTGGGTAACAAGTCTCTGCAGACAGAGGCTGGGGGGGGGGGCGTGACCAAGACAAACCACAGTAATTTCTCTTTCTCAGAATAAAGTAGTAGATTTTGATAACTAAATGGGATAAAACTATAATAAAGTTCATCACCAAGATTATTTTCACCTAGTTTATAATCCTGTTTGGGTAAATCCTTTCTAAATCCTTCTTCAGTATGTAAACGATATCACACTTACCCACCATAAAATTGGGAAGTCTCCAGCAGGAAACAGTGATCTGAGACTAAAAAACTGGAATCCTTGTTCCAAATGCTTTAATAACTTATGCCAAACTTCAACTCCAATGATTGACATTAAAAACCCACCCTCGGAATGAGAGCGTTTACTGTCCTCCATCATCATTGCTTAAAGTCACCATTTTCCAGTTGGTTATCCAACTATTGAGTTCCTTTCTTTCATTCACCATGTCTCTACTTATAGTTCAGTGCTAATTTTAGCCATTAACAGATCTGAGTTCGCAGTATGTTTTTCTAAATTCAGTTCTCTTGATGTTTTGTGCTGTGTTTGGGGAGAGGATAACACGTCACCAATGTCTATGTCAGCTGTCTTGATTCCTCACTCTTCTTTCTGTATTTTTTCTTTACCCGAGAGTCCTGTATCTGGTCTTCATTTCCTCCCACAGACCCCTTACACCCTGCTTTTCCTGTGTGTGTCCCGCCCTCTCTTCATTCATATGTGCAATGGTCAAGCATTCATCCAGGAGTTGCCCCTGGAATACCGCACTAGTTTGTGGTCTGCTTTACACAAACCCAAAGCTTCCCAGCAAATCCAGAAAGAAGCTCTAGTCTCAGCCTCACTGTAACAATCAAGTTAGTCAAATGAGCATGTCAGGGATCTGTTTGGGCTGTCGTTTCCTAATGGGCTGGAGCACAGGGAGAGTTTCCAGTCTGTCCGCTAAGGAATCAGGACGGAAGCTCCCAACATGGTTCCTTAAACCAATAAACCCCTAGTTTAACATTTGCTTTGTTACGCCCAGATCTCATTATGATGAGCCTGGCTGTTAGCCTTCTGGAAGGAGCACTCCCTGAGGCTGGTCATTAAAGAAAGGAAGGTAAAAATGGGATGTGGCAGAGTGGGATCTTGCGTTGTCCAACAAGCTTCAGAGAAAGTCACACCGTTTAGAAATATTCAAGTCACAAAGATGTAAAATGTATCTGGCTGGCCAGAAAGAGAAGTAGATATGTCAGTGCCACTTGTGGCAAGCTGGGAAGCAGAGGTCAGGCACAACCCTTCGAGCATGATTGTGTTCAGGGAAACTGACACTGCCTGGGTCCTGAGCTACTGTTGATCCTTGAACAGGGACACATTTATGTGAACTAAAACAGCAAATGAGAGATGTGAGTTGTTCTGTGCTAAGGAGACACTCAACTGGACATTCATAAGCTTCCCCTCTAGAAGATTTCTCATCTTTGGCTTCTGTGTCAGGCCACATTTCTAATCTTATTTCACTGGTAACCTGGAAGCAGTAACCAAAATGCTGGTGAGAAGGTGAGTGTGAGGACATTCACATTGCTGCTTCTTATCAAGAAGTTATAACATGTTACATGCTGAGCAATTGACCCCAGGACTCTTCCCCCTAAAGGATTTAGACTTAGAGCAATGCAATCCAAACACACTTTATTCCCAGTCTCAGAACATGTACCTCCATCATCCTCTTCCTCCTCTGTGTTTTTTCACTTTTCCTACCTGATGTTTGCTTTACTGACGATGTCAAGTTTGGCACTAGATTCACACTGAAGGAGAGTATCGAGGCTGAGGAAATAGAGTGTCTACAGAAAGGAAGTTTCTGACACATGGCTTTCCAAACCACCAGCAGTCACAGCCAGCCCTAACCCTGGCATGGAGCAATAATCCAAGCTTCCCTCCAATCCCAGGAGTGAGGGTCTCTCCAGTCCCATGGAGTCGATCATTCTGCTCCCTCCTGTTCTGTTCCATGTGGGGTCCGATTGGTCTTCTCCTTGCCCCAGGTCTGAGGAGGCTGCTGTGTCAGCAAAGCCTCTGTGCGTGACCAAGGCAGATGTCCCGAGACCCAGCCTGCTTTCCTCCAGCTGCAGGCATTTCTGTCAACTCCGTTCACAGGGCTGCTTGACCTGCCCCAAACTTCCAGTGTCCACTGTGTTCAACAGGCTTATTCAGAGATGGGGCTTTACACTAGAGGAACTAGACTACACTAGCTGGGTGGGCTAGACATTCTGAATGAAGGTGTCCTGTCACGGATCCTCTGTCCCTCTCCTATCTCCTGCCTCCAGGGGAATCTCTTTTCTCCTCACCTCAACTTCCCTCTCAGGAGATGGCTTTGTTCATTTTATAAAGAACCCTGGCACGCTCACCTCTCAGGAATCCTAGCCTCCTAGATGCACCCAAGCCTTAAGATCTACCTCTCTCAGGTGCCTACACTTTTGCTCACTATTTTCCACAGCTACCTTATGTAGGTGCACGGGCAAGAGGCTTAGACTTGGAAATCAAATTCACTTGTCTCCTAACAAAGATGTAAAGGGTACATTATGTAACTAAGTTGCTTGCTTTTTATGCACCTGTGGTCAAATTTTCCCATATTAAATATATTCTTTAACTTCTGGATTATGACAGCTATTTTGGACTTATGTATCATTTACAGATTAAAACAATGAAGTACTACAAAGAGAAGGTAATATTCTCCATGCACTGCTCTGCTTCTGCAACCTCTCAGCCTCACCACAACCAGCATCAGCAATCTGGTCCCTGTCCTGTTTCGGAAGTGACAGGATAGCATACATAGTACTCCACAGTTTATAGCATCGGCAGAGCAGTGATTCATCCTGAGAAAAGTGCATGTACTGCAGAGTAGGAAGGACTGACTCTAACCCAATATTCCTACCTGTGCCCCTTTGATCAGCTGGAGGGTAGCAGCTACTCCTCTTTTGAGGCCAAGTCTTTTCTCCACCATCAGCAATGTCGTGGTCTGGTTGCCAATCTTGAGATTATATGGTTAAAAAAAATGGTGTTATTTTTAGTTTTACTAGACAGCCTTCTAAATGCAGTAGCTGAGTTCATGACATTGATTGATTGATTGATTGAGATAAGGTTTCGTTTTGTAGTTCAGGCTGGCCCTGAGCTCACTATGTAGCCCAGGCAAACCTCAAACTCAGCAATCCTCCTGCCTCTACTTCCCAAGTGCTGGGATTACAGGCATGAGCCACCACGCCCAGCACTGTGGGGTGTGGTACAGATTGCTGGTGGGTGTGAACCACCATGCCTGGTATCATTGTATGTGGTTACCAGGATCGAACCAGGGACCATGCACTTGCTAGGCAGGTGTTGGAACCACTGAGCTAAATCTCTGGTCCTATATTTTTAATTTTAAAAAGTATTTTCAAATTTATTTTGAGTCAGGGGTGGTAACTCACACCTGTAATCCCAGAACTCAGGACCAGGATAGTGAACGCAGGGCCAGCCTGAACTAAGACAAAGTGAGATTCTGTCTCAAAAAAAAAAAAAAAGAGAGAGAGAGAACAAAAAAACAATTTTATTTTGAAAATCTTTTGCCTTCCTTACACACCAGCAGCGTTGGACTTTATGAGCACCTTCTTCCTTTCTGTCTTAGATGTTATCATTTTTCTGAAATTTTTGCATGTCTGATTTCTCTGGTGATTTAATTTCCACTTCTCTGAATTTCAGTAAAATTTTACATATTTCTGCTATTGGCCCCTAAAATTGCCTGTTCATCTTAGGAATCTGCTGGGATATTTGTAATATTTTAGTCCATTTTAGGAGATTCTTAAATATTAGGGAAGGCAACCTTTTGTCATATTTGTTAAAACTGTTTAGTTTTCTGACCTCTCTTTTGAATTCTGTTTATCATTCTTTGCCACACACAAAAATGTTTAATCTTTGTGCAGTTGAAAATGCCCATTTTTTTTCTTTTACCCACATTAAGTATTAAATTTACATGCCTCTTCTAACCAAGTTAGTTTGCCAAAGGCTTACTGGTATTTTAAAGACCATAAAGTTGTCATTCTCTTCTAAAGTCAGCCATATATTTTGACTGCTGAGGAATAGTCTCATTTGTTTTAGCTGGTTTTGTTTTTCCTTTTCTCATTTAACAACCTTTATGTATCAAATCTGGCAAGTCTATTAAGACTGTTATTGGGGGGGAAAAGTTCATCTGGAAAGTGAAAATAGACTAGAAAATATCAAGTGTAAATTTTGCATTTTCTTATAGAGTTAGATCATTTGAAGTTTGGATGGTTTTTGCCTAACATCACGCTCTCACTTTTTGGAATATAAAGTCATGGTGTTTGTGAGACCTCATTTCTCCTGAAGCTGGCAGAAATATATTTATTTTCTCCTCCCACTACATATCTCAGAAATATTGGCCCATGGACTAGAAGTTATGGAGAAAAATTATGATTGGCATACTTAGCAGAAGAATGACAATATGTCAAGGGAGATATGAAATGATGTTATGTATATTATGAGAAAAATGTTAGATTCTGCTGAGTGTAATGTATATTTAACTCCGGTAGAGTTAAATGATTTAAATGTAATTTTAGTTTGGATAGTAACAGGGAACCTATAGGTGTTACTACTTATAGAAGATACAATAGGTTTTTTTAAAATTTCCTTTCTGGTTGCCCGGAAATCACATTGAAAAATAATGGAAAGAGCAATATGTAGATATACAGAGAATGAAAAATTTTAAATAAAAGACAAATTTTAAAATAATACTTTAATATATTTGTTCATCAATATAGATGATGTGGAAGTTTATAGGAAGCAAATTTCCCTACAGGTAAAGTTAGTTAAGATAGAAATGGACATATTGTGACTTTATCAAAGAGACAGTATTCTGAGTTAGGGCTGGAAAACGCGTTCCTCTTTTTCAATTATTTTCCCCAAGTTGGACACAGAATCAGGGTCCTTGACTGGAGATTGGGGACCATGTGGGATTCCAAGCTCTGATGTACCCATGGTCCCCCTAATTCTTCTCTGAGATCCTCAGTTGTGGCCCACATGGGATGTTCCCTCTGTCTTTATCTTAGCAAGTTATCCTCTAATATTCAGTGTCTTTAGATCTGGTTTCCTTTATAGTAAGAACTGAGGATTCAATTCTACCTTAAGAGCTAACATAAAAGAGAAGACTTTTTATCCCATTATAGAATGTTATAGATGTTTCATGCAAGTTAGTTGGCCTGGAAAACCATCGTGATTGCTGAGTGGTCTTTCAAGAGCTAGCCAATAGGCAAATTCACAGCTTTAGGCTCTGGTGGATTTTTTCTTCTTATTCCCTTTTTGATTATTTATATTTATTTGTATTGTTTTGCTTAATTACCTGTTGTGTTTCGTATCTCTTGTGTTATTTCTGAAAAGTGGCATTTAATGAAGTGAAAGTAAACAGGTACCTGTCAAGAGGGTATGACAGTCTGTTAATTTATGTAAACTGTAACTAACCAGATGTTCTAGAAAATACTTCAGTCAGAAATACAGAGTCCTACAAACACAAACAGTAGTTTTTAATAAACAGGTGACGGCTTCATGTTGTGATAAGACTTTTTTCCAAGAATATTTCTAGAGCTCAACCCATGCCCAAGAGCCAAGAGCTCAGTTAGTCATCGGGCAGCTGGTCTGGTCTGGTCATGGAAATTTCAAGTGCTAAGGAAAAATCCAATGATGAATGTAGTTACTGTCCTTTACAAAATGAACTTTTGGACTCCAAAATCATATAGTCACTGAGTAGACACTCTTCTTGTCACCAGTGATTTCTATTCATCTGCAGCTCGCCCTGTGCAGTTCCTACTTGCTTGCTATCATTCACCTCCTTGTGGACGGTACATCAGCTGCACACATCACTATGCCATTGACCTAATGGTCCAAGTTTATCACCCTTGTCACCTTCCATATGTTGAGTTTCCTCTCATGTTTTTCAAGGTTAATATATAACAGTAACCAGATGCCACCAGATGGGCCTAGTTGTGGAATTTGGGGGAGCCCGTTCCCATATCCCTGAGATGCTTTAACTCATTCAGTTGCATCTAAAGCATTTTTCTTTAGGAAAAAAGTAATACAGAGAAAAATATCTCCAATATTAAATTTATGTGTCCAGGAGGACAGTAACTGCAGGCCGAGAATGATGGATGGTCCTCCTTATTTTTGTCTTTAGTATCCACGTGCTGCTAGGAATGACCCGAGAATTGCTAGAGTCTGATGAAGAAATCTTCCTTAAGGATTAGCCACATATATTCTTATGATATCCTGATGGAGTTATTGCCACATAAACTCAAAAGATTTCCCATGTTTCCAAAGAGGAGATGTACTACTGTGCATGAAGTTGTCTTGTATTTATCTCTTTGTCCTTTATTTTTTTATAAATTCACTTTTCCAGAAACACAAATGCCCCTTTTGGCATGCAGAATGCTTTGGACTCCCATGATAGAGCAGCGTCACATGCTGCAGGACATTTAGGCCTTTGTGTTGGGCCCAGCGCATACAACATGAAGAAGGGGTGTCTCACATCAGTATGCAAATGAACATATCAACAGTCTCTTGTCAAAATCCATTGTGTCACAATTATTACCACAAGTCCCACTTTGCTGCCAGGAATTTTACATCTATGACAGCTACAAGAAGATGAGCTCTTTTCCTCTCCCTCATTTTTTTTCTATCAGCATATGGTTTACCCAGCCCAGCAGAGTGAGCCACTACAGAGCAAATGAGCATCTCCATTAGACGAAGTCATAAGAACATAGTACCAGTCAGTGATAGGATTGTAGAAGAAATCCAGATGAAAAGTTGTGTTGGGAAACCATACAGTAACTTTCTCTATGTGCCCAGAATCGCTTCTCCATGATGCCTCTCTTGGGCTGGGAATGATGCTCCAGTAACTCAGACATGATGCATTCTCTTCTAAGTCCCACGTCTACACTGAGGCTGATGTCATAGAAACAAGTTGCATAGACCAATAATGAGGTCCATACTGGGCAGTGAGGTCTGAGAACAAGAAAGTTACAGCCCGTAGTGCCTTATCTCTGTTTGTTCATAAGAAATAGATTCCTTTCCTTTCACTCCACATATCTTATCTTCTGCTTCTCAATAATTAATAGCTTGGGGAACACATGGATGGAAAGCAAAGCAAGTTTCAAATACAAAATTTACTCATGAATATTTCACTTCTGCAAACTTTGTATATAAACTTGTATGCATGTATTAGCGTGTCATCCTTTATTTTACCTTGAAATAATTCTAGATTCTTCTAAAGTTCCCTGACTTCACCACTACCATTTTTTCCTATACTGTCCTGAGTCAAAATATGGATGAATCACTAGTAGGTATCTGTTCTTCAAGTACTGTAGAATAGTAATCTTTCTGTCACTGTAACAAAATGCCTGGTGTAAATAACTTATAAAGAGAACAGGTTTGTTTTGGTATATCATTTTAGAGGTTTGAATCCACTATAAGCCCTATAGCCTTGGGTCTCTGATAAGGCAACACATCAAGGAAAGGGTACAGGGCAGAGCAAAAAGGCTTACACCATTATCTAAAGGAAAAGTGAATAAAAATGATGGAGGCTGGGATCCCATCATCTTATTTGAAGGTCACCTACAATGACCAAGATCTCCCACTGGCCATCTTCTAAGGCTCCTGTTACCTACTGCTAATGCCTGAAGACCAACACTTCTTTTTGTTGTTGTTGTTTTGCAGTACCAGGGATCAAACTTGGGCTCTTGCGTGTCCAAGGTTGGCACGGTACCACTTGAGCTAAATCCCCGGGCCCCAACACTTCTTAATACATGAGCCTTTAGGGAACATTTAACATCCAACTATAACACACTCACACCCTTTTTACACCCAGTCTAGGTGAGACAATTCTGAATTTCTCAGCCTAGTTTTCTCATGTAAGTCCAGGTTCATAGTACATTTTATGTCATGAACCATTGTATTCTTATATTTAAAATCACATGAAATTTAAATGTACTTATGCTTTTTAATCTTTGATATTTTCCATTATATTTTATTATGGTCCTTAATGGCTTTTCTTTGTTTTTATTAAAAATATAGTATCTGTCTTAAATCACGCAACTGTTTCCACAACTCATCGTATGAGCGCTTCCTTAGCAGAGAGAATGTGGTAGCTTTGTCCCACAGATCCTGGGGTATTGAGAGGCTACTGACATGCCAACCTCTGGTAGACATTTACAGTAGCACTTTTCAGGGTCAAAATAAAGGAAGGAGGTCATCCCCTTAGAGAATTGTAGCAAAACAGACATTTTGTCTCAATTATAACAATTACAGGCAGCAATGAAAGATTCTAAATAGTGATAGAGATGGAATAAGCATTTAAGAAGAATTATTACCCACCTGAATTATGTCTGTCTTGAGAGTACATCATCTTGGTGGTGTTTCTGAGCCATTGCTGGAAAGGAGAGTTCCAGGCTAGCTAAGATCCCAAGTGAGGCAGGTCTCATGTGAGGACGGCCGTGACCACCTGGATGTGTGGCCCGGCACACAGAGACCCTTATCAGAGACTCAGCCTCTCTGAGCCCATGAACCTAGGAGAAAGACACTGCTCATTCATGGAATTGTTACTGAAGAAGGGGGCCCCTTGGGAGGAACAGCAGGGAAAAGGAGGTCTGCAGAGCTCTTTAGGGGCATTTGGAGGAGGCCTGGCAACATCAGTCGTGGCTTTGCACAGCAGTTTGTGAACATAATAGCCATGGCCCTCTGATGGGAGCAGAGCACATCTTCCTCTGCAGGTGTGATCCATAGATTCTCTGCCAAGCAGCAGAAATTTTGAGAGAGGGAGAGAGCAAGTTCTTAGACACAGCACGGGCCTCTGTATACGTGTGGTATAACCAGAGCTGTGTGGAGATGGCAGTCCATTCTCTTCCAGAGAGCATCACAGGAAGACAAGGACTCTGATAAGGACTGACTCTCCTCTGATTTTTCTCTTCGGACATCCTGAATGACATCTGTGTGCGCCAGTCTCACTCTGGAATCTATCAGGAGAGAACAGGGACTTGTGTGGAATGGGAGAAGGACAGCATACCCCATACCTAATACATGCATGTGAAACGGACTCATCCAAAGTGGTGAAGCATCATGGGGTGGTAAATAAGGAAGATGTCTTTGTGACGGTCCGTATGATTTTAGCCAATGGCCTACTCCTTGCTGTTAGAACTATGATTCATTTTTAACATTTACAGAGAAATAAAGCAAAGCTAGAGGGACTGGTAGCATTCTCAGCTTCTCTCTTACTCTTCAGCCCTCTCGGTATGTCTGGATATCTGGCTTTTTGACTTCTAACAGAAATTCATTTTCCTAATCTTTTAATTTGGGGACTATAAAAGAGGCCTTCCCAATACATCCAAGCATGACAAGTCACTTGTAATTCAGAAATGTATTGAAAAATATGAGTAGTGGCTCCATGATAAGAGAGAGATTGAGAGATATGTTCACCTGCAAATGCTGCAAAATGACCTGAGACCTCTTTCATTTTACTGTTTTCATTGAGTTCTGTTTGTTTTATTATCTTGCTAAGTGTGAGAGGTGGTGCACATCCCTGGGAGCTGGTCAGGGACGTCAGGGGACCAGGGCCAACCCCCGGAGAACAAGAGCATCCCTCCTTCCACGCTGAAATGTCTTCATTCCCCATTCCCACAATTCTCAGTGTCCTCAGGCTGCTGGCCTCCTCTCTGCTCTTCCCTCCTTTTTTCTCACTGAGCAGAGGTTCAGGCGCCAGAGAGATGGCAAGAAACCAAAACACTCTCACTCCTATGACTGCGTTCTAGAGATGAGAGAAAAGCCAGCACATTTGTATCAGCTGGTCCTAAGAAAAGCCACTAAGCTAGGAGAGAGTGCATGGGGTGGAGAGCTGGAGACTGCTTCAGATGGGTGGCCGAGGAGGACCTCTCCCGTGAAGTGGTGCTCTAGCTAAAGTGAAGGATGTGCAGAGTCAGAGAGTCACCAAGAGGGTCCCAGGCTGAACCAGGGGGCAGTAAGTCCTAATGACCTGGGCTATTGGCTGGAACATATGCCTAGGACCGGCGTACAGGAGCGGGAGGAGATGAAGGCTGAGGAGCCTTTGGGACAGTCTTTCACTGCATAGAAGGTGGTGACACACACTGTGCAGGTTACACTTGGGGAAAATTGTCTGTAGAGAGAAGGACTCAAAATCACAAGCTCAGTCATTTCCCACTCCCTGCCAGTGTGATCTCAGGCTAATACTGATCACTCTCTGTTTAAAAATATCTTTACTGAGGTACCATTGGTGTTCTATGAAATGCATCCATTTTCAACATCCAGCTTATAAATGTAATGTCACTAAATAATCCCCACTGTATAATTTGAGAGTATTTCCACTATCTTGAAAATGAGTATTATCCCTCTAACAATTTAACATCTCCGATCTCTAGAACCCACTCTCATCCTGAGGCTCAGTGTTCTTTTGTCTTTTCTGGACATTTTGTGTAAATGGTCTTGCACAATATATACTTTGTGGTGGGGTTCTCTCACGGTTGAGATTTATCCATTTTCTAGTGTATGCCAGTACTTTATATCTTTTTGGGTTGAGTAATAATCCATTGGTGAGTCACTGGCTCTTATTGCAGTGGCAGGCATCTGAAAGCTTCCTCTTTACCTGCCTCAGAGACTTTTTACATGGTCAAGGGAGACAAAAGCTGAATGTGTCACTAGACATTAGGAGACTGTCTGTTTTGTGAATTAACATCTTTTCAGTTCCACCATCTTGTCCAAATCTACATGATGATAATCGGTCAGTCTTGTAACTAAAGCCAGTGTGAATGTATGAACCTTAGTTTGTAAGTATAACTTGTCCTGGAAATATGCTTACAATCCAAAGCACTTATAAATCAAAATGAATTTTCTCATCAGAAATATTGAAAAACTCAGATTGATTGGTTCTACAACCCTAAAAGTGCTCGCATAAAATGATCATGATACTGTAGTATAACACAAAATAATAAAGAAAATACAAAATATAAAGGAAAATATATAAATTAACCTGAACTTGCCTTTAAAACCTTCATGGCGAGTGTGAGAGAAATGAGGAAGATGAGAATCATAGTGTCATTGTGTAGGGTGATTTTCACTATCACTAACAGAATCACTGCTGTCTATTGGGTCAATGGGCTCTTTTTTCATGAAACTTTAACAAGGGACCTATCCAGTTACACTTGTTTTTGCCCCCTTTTGAGGGTTTCATGGTTATGCAACATGGTGCTATTGTGAAACACAGCACAACTTAAACTGCTACAAGCTTATTCGGGTGACACTTTCCAACAAAATTTTGAACTGTTTTCCACATTTTATACATCTCCCACATCTCATTTGAAATGAGGATGCCTCCACCTTTCTCTTTTCTTCCACCATGGATGAGATCTCCAAAATCTCTTGCCACTGGGAGATGATCACCCACAATCCACAGCAAGAGATAAGAACCACTGGCTTAGTTGCGATCATGTGTCATTTGGCATCATGTACTACTTCAGTTGTAAGATATTGCTCTTTTATCAAATTAAAATTTATTAGAAATGTTTGCTGGTCCTGCAAACACTCGCAGAATTCTTTCACAATCCAAGGTTTTACTATATTGTTTCTTTGGCTGTTGTGTCATTATATTATTACCTTATAACATCCTGCCCCATTTTACAGATGAGAAGAGAGTCTCTGAATGCTTCTTTAAACATTTCAGTCCAGGCAACCATGAAGTGGCAGAGGGAAGATGCAAATATAGACTGTTGGCCATCAACCATGTGTTGTTTGGTGACAGACTCCCTCTCTTTTTCTTCACTTTTTCATCAACCCACTAATGTGTAATGAGTTAAGACAAGCTGATTCACTGTGAGTGAATTGTGAAGAGGAGGAAAGGTTTGGGTGCAGAGTTACTGATGCACGTCAGGTACTTTCCCTGTAGCAGTGCTCAGTTCACACATCACACCAGAAAACAGGAATCAACCATCTTCAGACCAGGAGGGTGACTTCCCTAAGTCCCACTGTTCCTGGGGAAGGAGTTCTGATGAGTGCAGAAAAGAAGAGTGTGGTGTTAAGAGCTTCCCTCGGTAGAGTCCTCAAAGAAAGCCCCTCCTCACTGTGCAGTAGGAATTTACCCCAGGGCATAACTCAACCATGGAGCTGGAGGATAACCCCGATGACTTCAGGATGTCCTGGAAACACTTTGGAGGCACAAAAAGATTGAACAGTGAGACAAATAAGCAACTCCACAACAACAACAAAAATCAGGTCACAGGTTTAATTCATTCTCAGAATTGCCAGAGTCGGAGGAAATGTATTTTGTCCTATAAGTTAGTGAGTAGGGAAATGGATGAACGCTGGTCAAGTCTTCATATTTCTTGTCCCCCACACTTTCCACTCGAGGCTAGTTATATAATTTGTCAGATTGCTTCCGGTTTCTACTTGTGCTGCTTCTGTCTTGATCTCCCACTTTCTCCGGTTCCCTGACTTCCACATTCTGTTAGGATTCGAGCTGGCCTTGGTGCTGGCTGCCACATGGGCTCTTGCCTCCTTCTAAGGTGGAAAACTGCTTCACCCAACAGACATTACTTTGTGGTTCTGAAACTAGCTGTGGCAGAAATTACAGGTGATCCTGTACCTGTCCATGCTTAGACCTTTGATTTCCAGGGTGAACCTTGGTTCTTTTTCATGTTATTATGACATTACTCTCAGATTTGGTGCTTTGGGTACCAGCGTCTCTCCAGAAGAGAAGCCCATCCCTCCAGTTCTGGGTAGCTCTCTCTCCAGCCTATCTTCTCTTGATCATAGTTTTTTTTTTAAAATCTCACCTAATTACCTACCTAGACTTTTCACTATTCACTGAACTTTAGAAGTCATCGAGCCAAATTCCAATTTTAGAATTTAGTAAACTAGTTTATCATGAAACAGACTGAGGTGAAGTGAGCTTTTCACTTGAAATCTTGTTTCATCCTTCATATGCTAGGTGCAAATATCTAGGTTGCTTGGAATGGAAAAAGCTGAGCATTGAAAATTTACTGATTCCCCAGGTATTTTGATAGTTATGATTTTCCATTTCATTGGATTATTCTATTGTGTATGTTTTCAACATTTGTGACTGTATCTTATAGCTTCTGTCTTGAAATAATCATAACTATTTCTGCCATTTAAGATAATTTCCTTTTTCTTATTTATCTAGGTTAAGGTGATTTCCAAAAAATTCACAATAGTTTATTAAGTAGTTGTGGTGAGAAAATTCAAATGAGGTAACACAATGTAATCATAAAAAATTACTTTTGAAAAATAAAAACTAAAAACTTTTTAAAATTTTTATTTTATTTTTATTTATCTTTTAAATTGAATTCTTTATTGGTACAATTTATATACATCTCACAATCACATATAATATTGGGGAATTTGTACCAGTATATGACACAAGTTAATTCTCATTTTTACCCATATCCCTACCCACCCACACCTCCCCACTCCCTTTATACATACTCTTTTATTTTCTTTCTGAATCATATTTATTCCTTCCCCTCATTACATTCCCACACCAAATTTCCTATGGAAATTTCCCGCCCTGTAAAAGCTGTCATACTTTCTAGAGCTCATTTGTAACTCCAGGAGTTCATGTCAAAGAGAAGATCTGGTATTTGCCTATCTGTGATCTATATATTTCACTTATTAGTATATCCTCCAGGTGTCTCCATTTGCACATAAATGGATCAATCTGGTCATTCTTTATGGCAGAATAATACTCCATTTTATAAAAAAACAACATCCCAAATGCTCATCAACTGGAGACTGGATAAAACATTTTTATATTTTGAAAAGAAAAACTTCCATGAATATTTGAATACTCTCAGTTTACTTAAAGGAGACTTTTGTTACTCCACATGTTTAGCTAACTGACATTTCTATGGGCTTCTATACCACATTCCAAAGGTTTGTTGTTGTTATGCTTTGTTTCACCTAAACAAAGCAACCTTAGTTTAGTTTTATCTACTTCTAAAATATTTTATTCCCAAATGTTTATGAGTGTGAATATTCTTGCTTTAAGAAGCAAAAGGTCAAATAGCAAATTAGCAACAAAACAAGAGCAGAACGGCTATCAGAATGTGTCAGTTTCATTTCTCATTCAGGTACACAGAAGGCAGAAGGCCCAGGGGAAGCTCTTTGGTCCATGTCAGAACATCTAGTCAGTGAGTGACCAAAGGTTTTAAAGCACATGCGGACATCCACACCTGTCCTAAACATCGACAGCAATAATTTCAGTCCACAGACATAAGGATAGCTTGCCAAGACAGCGACTTTCCAAGATCCTAGTCTTGCTTTACTTTGTGTTTAATCATGAGTTGCTCTGTGTACCGTACATAATCTTTCCTTCATCCTTTCTTTGCACAAGCCCATTAGTTATTTCTACCTGGAAGCCATGAGTAATTATTAGGTAATCTCATTAGGTAATTATTCAATATCTGGGTCTAATGTGTCTTTCACAAATGGTACAGGAGATGCTAAGATTGCAGTGTTCATGGTATCATTACTTTAATTCCTTCCTCCTTAAATTTGAAATAAGGAATGGTTTTACTTTTTAAAAACTGCCACCATCATCTTTTTGGATGCGCGCTTCAATAATATACAGATTTGGAATGGACACGGAGCTGGACCCTCACCACTTCCCAAATCCTTGGAAATTCAGTTACATTTATTTTAAAAAGTTATTAGCTTTTTAAAAAATATTTTATTTTGTTAACTGGGATGAGAAGAGGGAAAGTAAAAAAATAGCCTCCTGGAGTTTATATAGAAGAAAAAACTTGAGACTCTCTCCTTTCTCCTCTGACTTCTGTTTGTTTTTGTTTCAAGATATTTTTGCATAAATTCCCTTTCTAGCTACAAATCAAGTTTAAAGAGCACTATTATAAGATCTATTTCTCTAATTCATTATGGAACCCTCAGAAAAAGCAATGTAGTTTTTTAACTTTCTCTGAAAACTATATACAAGTTTATAGATCATTTCTATTACATATTTAAACCAGCATAAATTTTCTATTACTGTGCATTATTCTTTTTTCTCCCATTTAGGTTAGGATCTTTTAAGATGATATAAATCTACTTTACCATTCTATTCTTTAAAATACTTAATCACCTACCTCCCTGAGAACACACTGCTTTTGCCCTTAACTTCCAGGCTTTCTTTTTAAACAAACATTTTTTCTTACTGAGTGGTTGGAAATGCAAATCATGGAAAGGCCCAATGCTATTAGCTCTGGTCCTTTATGAGTCAGCATCCCATAAGCCACTGTCAATATTTGCATTAAACACTTATTGACTGAGGCTTCATAGTGGACTTACTACATAAAGGAGGCCGACTGCTGATGAGAGGAGAGATCTTTGTCAAAGGACTGCTTTGAACAGAGACAGAAATATGATGACTTATCCACCCAGAAAGAAACAGGAGCTATTGCTAAATCACAGTACAAAGAATGTCAAAATCATTTTGGGGGACTAGATTTTTTGCATAATTGTACAGAGACAAAATGTAGATCAAATAATTTATTAACAGAACCTTACTGATCTTTAGGTCTGTCAGTGAACCCTGTTCATCAATTTCCATGTTTTGCTCCAGGTGGTGGAAACTCTATTCAAATACTAAATAATCGTGAAGATTTGGTCATAGAAACTTTATCTCAAACATTAAATTGTGTATTTGGAGACCAAAACTTGAGAAGACAGACTCCCTCGATCACCTTTGTCATCTATGCCACAGATGACTCACAAGCTGAAAACCTTAGGTTAAAGGAGCACTTCCTGGAAATGATATTGACACAGAATAAGTTATATGTCTCGGTTTATAAAATTTTCTTAGCTGGCCATGTAAGAGCTGAATGAATGAATTCATAAATGATGTTAGAAATATCACATAAAAGATGCTAGAAATATAAGTGTTTTTCTTTTTATTTTAATCTTTCCATTTTCCTCTAAATGATATTGGCACAGAATAAGTTATATGTCTCGGTTTATAAAATTTTCTTAGCTGGCCATGTAAGAACTGAATGAATGAATTCATAAATGATGTTAGAAATATCACATAAAAGATGCTAGAAATATGTGTTTTTCTTTTTATTTTAATCTTTCCATTTTCCTCTAGCAGCAGCCATTCTTTATAATTTTATTTGTATGTTTGCAGTTCATGTGGTTTAAAGTGTATATGTTACAGCATATTTCTTTCTTTTTCAATTCTTATTATTCTTCTCTTCTCCACCCCTCTCTTCCTCCAGTTCTCTTGTTCCATTTTTTTATTCCTGTTGATATTAGTTGAGCTACTGTTACTGCCTATAATGTTTACATTCATTGAGGTTTTTAGGCTCCTGTACATGACATACTTAGTTTCCCTCTCTCTTCCTCCCCATCCCCACCCTTGTTCCCTTGGACCACTTTTGTATTGCAGAGATCCATCCCCTTGGACCTTTCTATCTATTCTTTATCATTTTCTTTGATTGTACTTTATCTCACTCAAATGAGAGGTACCGTACAGTATTTAATCTTGTGTTGGTTTCTTTCACTCAGTGTTGTATTTTCCAGGTATATCCATGTTCATTTTTAAAAATTGAATTCTGTATCGGTACATTTTATAGACAGCTCACAATCATACTCAACACTGGGGAATTTGTACCAGTATATGACACAAGTTCATTCTCATTTAAATTTGTCATTTTTTATAGTTGAGTTATATTCCATTATATATAGGTACCATATTTTCTTTTTCCAGTTGTCTTTTGATAGGTATAGAAACTGCTTCCAGGATTTGGCTATTACAAATTGTGCTGCTGCAGACGTTGGTATGCATGTAGTACTGTAGTATGATATCTTAAGCTCTTTGGAAGAAGAAGCCTCGTTGGAGGATTGATGGCTCACAGGGAATTTGTCATTTGAGTTCTTTGAGACAGCTCTATACTGATTTCCATAGTGCTTGCATTCCTACCAGTACTGAAAGCAGGTTCATTTTTCATCCTAACTACTACCACACCAGAACTGGTTACTGCTTGATTTCTTAAAGGCTGCCATTCTTTGCAGACCAACAGACTTTTGTTTTTTTGAGACAGGGTCTCACTTTGTAGTTCAGGCTGGCGCTGAGCTCACTATGGAGCCCAGGCAAGTCTCAAACTCAGCAATCCTCCTGCCTCTGCCTTCTAAGTGCTGGGATTATAGGCGTGAGCCGCCACGCCCAGCATTTGTGGTATGTGGTACTGGTTGCCGGTGGGCATGAGTCACTACGCCGGGTATTGTTGTATGTGGTCACCAGGGATCATACCAGGGACTTTGCACTTGCTAGGCAGGCGTCAGAACCACTGAGCTGAATCTCTGGCCCGCAACATACATTTTTTCAGACAAAAATTTTCAGTACAGTAACACTGGTAAAATACTACTATTTTCTGCTGTTTGGATTCAACGGTATTTAGTTTCATAGATATGTTAGTTTGTAACAATCTATGTAAACCTCTGTATTCTCTTAGTTTAGAGGGATATGATAAATATATATATAATTAATAATGTATATATATATATCATATTATGTGCTAATATTGTACAGTTCAGGCCAAGTAGATATGTAAATAAATGTAGACAACAGATAAGGACTTTGAATTAACTCAAATCCAGAAATATTTTTATCTAAGCCCTGATTCTGAATTTTTTTCTTTTGAAAATCTCATAGCATTTTGCAAGTGGCTAAAGATAGCCTTAACAATGGACAAATACATCTACTTGAAAAAGTGATCGCGATTAAAAAAAAAAAAAGGACAGTTCACATCCTTCCACTAAGACTCTTTGCCAAGTTACAACCTGGTACATGAAGGGAGACTTTGTATTTGAAACCAGTGTCTGTTTCTTAGGAAACAGGAGATGTTAACATCTATGGAAAACAAGAGATGGAAAACCTATGGAAACAAGAGATGTTAACATCTGCTCCTAACATTCTTACCCCATGCAGAGTCAAAATCTCATTGTGGCTTTATTTTCTTCAACTGAAGAATAAAAGAAATAGATGAATCATTTCTGGATCCCCTTGAGATTGTACTAGGACTTTCAGCAACATTGTTAGGTTTGGATTACATATTTTATCCGGTATTTCTCTACCACATCCTTAACCACCTTTCACTAAGAAGCTGGTGAGGAAGAAACAACTCTACAAAAATGAATCTCCAGTTAATGTTATTTCAGTAAAAATGGCAGTGAGTATAGGAAGAAGACTTCTTATTTTATAATTCTGACTATATACATATATATAGTAATTATATATAAACTCTGAATGTGTATTCAGCCTTGAATCCTGCCCATATTGGTTTTCTATTAAGTTCCACATTCATGCCAGCCCTTTTCCCCATTCTGCGTATCATTTAGCACTGCTTTCTTCAGTAGCTCCAGGTCCCCCTTATATTTTCCCAGTTTATTAGCCTACTTCTTTGCCAGCTCCTCTTTGCTGTAGCAAATCATACAGACACTGAATCATCTATTGCCCAAGGATGGAGCTACTCAACAGAGCTAAGAGTGGAAACATGTAAGGAGAAGATCAGACATCGTGGAGATGATCTTCCAAGATCCTTGTGATCCGAGTGACCTCTGATGACATCTGAAGTCTTGTGCTGATCTCTCTCAAGCTGCTGCATGTCAAGTCCATCTTTAGCTTCTTAGGGTCCATTCTCAACAAAGTTGATCCCATGGGATGTTTGAATCAAAGAAAAAGCTTCTTAGATTGTGAAAGAACGTGATCTTCTGAGAAACAGCTGGTAAAGATTTTTTTCCCCCATATTGTTGGTTGTCTTTTAGCTCTGCCAGTGGTTTCATTTGCTGTGCAGAAGTTGTTTTTTGTTTGTTTGTTTGTTTGTTTTTTGAGACAGGGTCTCACTTTGTAGTTCAGGCTGGCCCTGAGCTCACTATGTAGCCCAGGCAAGCCTCGAACTCAGCAATCCTCCTGCCTCTGCCTCCCGAGTGCTGGGATTACAGGCATGAGCCACCACACCCAGCACTGTGGTATGTGGTATTGATTGCTGGTGGGCGTGAGTCACCACATCCAGCAATTGTATGTGGTTACCGGGGATCGAACTCAGGACCTTGTGCTTGCAAGACAGGCACCAGAACCACTGAGCTAAATCTCTGGCCTGTGCAGATTTTTAAGAGAATGAGATCCCATTTGTTGATTCCTTCTGCTAGTCCTCATGCTATCAAGGTTTTGTTCATAAAGTCTTCCTCTAACCACATGTCTCCAAGAGTTCTACCAAACGTTTTGCAGTAGGTTTAGTATTTCTGTTTTAATGTTTAGGTCTCCAATTCACTTCGATTTTAGTTTAGTGCATGGTGAAAGAGGGCTAGCTTTAATCTGCAGCAGGTTAAAGCCCAGTTTTTCCAGCACCATTTGTTAAAGAGACTGTCTTTCCTCCATTGATGTTTGGCTCCTTTGTCAAAGATGAGGTGTCTTAGTATATCAGCTGATTCTCAGACAAAGGGCTACCTAGAATATATAAAGAGCTTAAAAGTCACCCATCCCCAAATATAAAGACCCAATTCAAAAATGGACATCTGAAATGAACAGACACTTCTCAGAGGAAGAAGTAAAAGCAGCCAAGAAGTATCTGAGGAAATGTTCAACATCACTGGTCATTGAGGAGATGCGAATGAAAACAACAGAGATTTTATCTTACTCTACAAAGAATGGCTGCTATTGCAAAATTAACCACCAATAAATGTTGGTGAGGCTGCAAGAAAGAAGGAACCCTTCTCCACTGTTGGTGGGGATGTACACTTGTGCAATCACAGTGGAGATCAGTGTGGAGAATCCTCAAAAGTAGCATTAGAGGTCCCATTTGACCCTGCTATTCCCCTGCTAAGAATATACATGAACAAATTAAAAGAATCTTATGATAGTGACATATGTGCACCCATATTCATAGGGGCTCAGTTTGTGATAGCTAAATCTTGGAAACAACTCAAAAGCCCATCAACTGGAGACTGGATAAATAAGATGATTTTTAAAAATACAATGGAGTATTACTCTGCCATAAAGAAGGATACGTTTGAATCATTTATACTCAAATAGACTAACCTTGAGGACATACTCAAAAGTGAAATAAATAGATCACAGAACTATAAATAACATTTCTTTTGTATGAGAATCTGAAGATTTAAATGAGTTCTAGAATGTATGATCGATTTTGTGAAATAGAAAATATTCAAAGGGAAAAGGATAGGGGTAAGTAATGAGGGAAAAGAAAAAAAATATGCTTTGTTTCTCTATGGGGTTGTAGGATGGGTAGGGAAATGGAAAAAGTGAGAATTAAGTTATGTCATATACTGGTACAAAATTCTCAATATTGAGTGTGATCATGATGTGTATATAAAATGTACCAGTAAATAATTCAATTTAAACAAAAGGTATCTCTTCAACATCCCTGGTCTTTTCTTAGAGATACCACACATACAATGTTCCTCACTAAATTAAATTAGGAAATCACTTTACATTCTATTTTTTTTTTTACATATGTTAGTGCTTTTTTCTCACCTGTATTTATAACACCTCATCAAATGTTTGCAGCATACTGGCCAATAATAAATATTGGGGCAATATTGGCCCAATATTTATAGAGATTTACACTTTGGAGTACTTACGGGGACAAATTGAAGACCACTCATTTACAGACACAGGTTCAGTAAGGTGTTTTTGTCAAATATCTCAAACTTACACATAAAACCTCATTTCCAGTGTTGTGTTATCCTTCAAAGTTATATATTTCTCACCTCATATTTTGATGTTTCATGCTATGTATGGTGCACAAGTGTGAGAGAGAAAAAGAAATGGGTGCAGGGCACTAACAAAATTGAGGCCGCATTCCTTCCTTTCTTTTCATAAATAATAGAGCTTTGGAAGATAATACAAGAAAGATTTAAGTATTAAGGACATTGATGAGAAAGAGAGAAACAAGAGCAAAAATCAATAATGAAGACAGAATGGGCCGAAGTGAAACTCACAGGCGACCTGCAGTCTCACGGGTTAGTGTTTTCAGTGCTGCTACGGGTCCTCCACGTCGTTTGCATGACACATGGGTGAATCTCAAAGGCTATCTTCCCAAATGGCCACCTTGGGAAACAATCATATTAGTGGATGAGTCGCAAAACTAGAGGAGGAGTTCTTCATTTACCTCATCTCTAAATTCTTATTCTGTCCAAGCTATCTTTGTTTTTAATTGATCATTTACTTTAAAAAAATGTTATCTTTGAGTCCAACCTGTAGAAACATCATGGAATCTTGGATCTGGAAAAAAATCCTCGTTATTAAAAAAAAGAAAGCCATTACAATCCCAACAGGGAAAAGACATCATTGTGCAACTGGCATTAGGACTGGGGGAAACTGCCCTGGCTTCTCCTCACTCCTTCTTGATCTAAAATTAATATTCTTGGTTTTGTGGAAATTTGATTTTCCTGTGGCCAGACATTTTGGTAGATCTATCTTTCCTCATTGCAATATTTTGGTACTTTTTTACTCACTGAAGCCTGACTATTTGGATTTCCTTTCTCCTCATTTCCAAGTATTTTGTAATAGTTCAGGTAAGGGACTCTCTCACTACTGGGGGTTAAGAGAGAGACTCAAAACTGAAGCAGAAGTTCATTCTAACTGACTAGATTTTATTACTTCTCCCAACTTCCTACCCTATGTAAGCAGTGACAGAGAATATGTAGAAAATATGGATCATTATACATGCAACCACTGAAGTTCTTGGAAGTATGCATTTTCAAATAATTTATGTAATTGCTGTAATTAATTTGGGGATTATGTTTCAAATAAATGGAATAAAATAAAATGAAACGGCCACCCCCATATGCAAAGGATTCAGTGCTTGTAATGTTTTAGATCTTTTTAATTGCTCAATTTTTATAATGATGTCAAAGGAAGCAAGTATCTAAGTGCAAGGAGGAGACAGCTGATTCCATCTCAGTGTCAGATGAGTGCACCGGGACTGGAGCCCAGACGGTAAGCTTGTCCTTCCAGGCTTGGTGCAGAAATTCTATCTCTTCTGTATCCCCTGCCAGGCCAGACTTCAGGGGCATACTGAACTGTAGGTCTGGGGGCACAGCTTTACTTGTAGAATGCGTTTCTCTAAGTTAGTTGTGCTCTTGTAGGATGTATCTCAGGTGATCTGGCACAAAAGATAGTTGGCATTTTTTTCAGTTGCTTTATAGCTTTAACTCATAGAAATATCTCAATGTACCATATTTTTTTAACTAGGTGTTAAACATTTAAATTTATTCTTGGAAAATTCAGTATTTAGTCAAATAACAGATTTTTAGATTCTCACTGAGAAAAATGTACACTTCAGTAAGGGAAGCAGAGCAAGGAGATAGTGGAACACCAAAGGCTTCAGAGAGTGGTTTTAAGGAGAAAAGGATTTTTTTCGATGGAAAAAAGCATCCCCTCAAAAGAATAAGCCACTTCAATATGGCATTTTCTTTGACATTTTTTCCAATATTTCATAAAGACGATGATGTGCATAGAGTTCTTGCTTAAACTTCTCATGATGGGGAACCCCAAACTATCAGAAATCTCACTCCAGCAGCAGCAAATCTTGGTTTGAGAAAATTATTATTCTATTGAACTAAAATGTATTTGTTGCCAAACATGCCTGTGTCCTCTTCCATTTGGCACCTAGCCAGATTTCAGTGTTCTCAAACAGCTACCATGTCTTTTTCTGGATCTCTTCTTTAATTTTGGACTCTGTCCCTTCAGTATCTACCCAAATTTCTAAAAGCCCAGACAGAAAGGTACAGAGATGTCCAAGGTTTGAATGATAAGTTGGGCAGGAGTCATGGACATTAAACTTCCTGCAAAAACAGCTAGTCCCCAGATGATAAAAGTTGTTCTGCCTCAAAGTCCCAAGTGGATGCTGTCCCTCACCTGACAGAGGACTTTATTGTTTTTGTCATTCTCCCCAGAAGACATCCAGAATGCCGTTGTGGAAGTTTTTACTCACAGGCCATAAGGATACAAATTGGCAGCTTTGGGGAAACAAATTTTGTTTAATAAATTAAAAGATTCTACTTGCAAAGCTGTGGGGAAACCAGAACTCTCCTATGGAAAAATAATATAAACCCTAAGGAAAAGGATTTGAAATAGCTGACAAAAATTACATGTACATATTGAGCTTACTCATCTTGTTTCCAGGAATCTGGTCATCTTCTCTGAAGATTCTCCACATTCAACGTAAAACAGTATTTAAGAACAAGACCCAAGATCATTTATTCTATCATTATCTATTAGGCAAAAGATGGACTCAATCCAAATGAAAAGCAGCAGGGTAATAAAAGTTGAATAAATAATAATACAGCTGTGTAACAGGATATCATGCTGCCAGAAGACAATGAAGAAAGTTTATTTGTAAAATGTAAAAATACAGAAGTGGCTTATGTATACCTCATCTGTGGAAGCAAAATGAGAAATAAGAACATATCCTTATTTCATCTTTAAAAACATACAAAAAGAAAAGTCAAGAATTAATGAAAATGGTATGGATGGAGATGGGTGGATTAAGACCATAGACGTGCATACATTTTTATATATTTTCATACATTGTATTTACAAACTATGTAAGCATTTTACATATTCAAAAATGAAATTAAAGAGGTAAGGTATTTCTGCTTTTTGATCTAGTAATTCTACTACTAATAACTGATCTTACAGGAATGCCCAAACACCAACAACAAAGTATGTCTTGGTGGATTTATTTTAGTAAATATACCCAAAACTATCTTTCTCTCTCCCAGCACAACATCTGTCCAGTTGAAGCATCTGTGAAACTTATTTCAACTTCACTTCCTCACCTGCAAAGACCATGCCTACCACACCTACAATTAGGTGAAGCAAACACAACGGCTAGAGAGTAAAGCAGTTGAGGAGACAGCGAAGGAGACTCTAGGTCCAACATCTGGAGAGTTGCAGAGATGCTTCAGACATTTTTTGAGCAGCAACATATAGGTTGCTTGTTACAAGTTGTCCTACATTGGGTTAAAGAGGTTGGGCCTTTATTTCTTCCTATAATCATAGGATGGAGTTCAAAACTTGGTGCACATCCTTCTTCTCCAGCAAAAGACAATTTCTGAAATGCCTGTTAATCCTAGAATATCTGTAACAGCTGTTTAAGTACCTCAGGAAATGAATGCTTCCACCTAGAGAAGTTTCCAGAACATATACAGTAGTAGGTAGTGCAAAAGTAGGGTATTGCAATTCTGCCATTCTAGAATGGATGCCTGGACACACAACCAGTTTGGTTAGTGGCTCTAAAAGGAAGCATAGATGACAGGAAGTAATTTATTCCAACCTATACTTATTTCTATGGATCTGCAAACCATCCAGTTTGACAGGACCACCAAAAAACTTGAGTGGCTTTGACAGTCTGAAATTCATGAAGAGGGATGTGCATTCTGGAGTCTTGGGGATCTGTAGCATAAAGATGATATTATAGGTTCACAAAAATATGCTAAAGTCTTAACCCACAATTCCTCAGAATGTGACTGCCTTTGAAGACAGGATCATCCCAGGGATAACCAGTTAACATGAGATTGTACTGGAGGAAGTTGGACCCTAATTCACATTGATCTGTGTCCATATAAGGAAAAATGAAGACACATGGGAGTATGGCATGGAAAGACAGGCAGAAGCTGGAGTGATATGACCAAGGACTACAGAGAAACACAAATCTGAAAGAGCCAAAAGAGGTTCTACTCAAAGGCTCAAAGGGAGCAACATCCTTTTAACAGTTTAATTCCAGAACTCTGGATTCCAGGACTGGTGTTTCAAGTCACCCAGTACGTACAGTTTTGCTTCAGCCCCATCCTCGAGAGATACTGCAGAAGGTACGAGAAACTGAACAGCCATGAAATCATCCAGCTGCTTGTGTGGACAGAAGGAGGAGAGGACAGAGAAGGACTAACAGCAAAAGCAGCAGGTGGGAAGCTCTGAAGGACAGGAATCAGGAGGATGTGGGCGACCCAGATCAACAATATTGAATACAAAGAGCATCTTCACTCTGCCACAGAAATAGCAGAAGACACCAGTGGAAACAAGACAGTGAGGAAAAAAAGGGGCCCGATGGATTTTTTTTAAACCCATCTGAAAGGGTAATTAGAAAGTCAATAGTTATCAATCGGGGTGTGAAGTGGATCAGAGCACTAGCATGGCGCTCCTTCCCCTGAGTGCAGTCTCACTTACTTGTGATGCAACAGCCCCGTGTGACATTTATTTCCTTTCCTTTTAAAATGTAGCATACGTCTATTTAAAACAATATTAACCTTGGCATTGTTTAGCACTTGTGTACACGGCTGTCAAACACATGAGAGAGAGAGAGAGAGAGAGAGAGAAAGAAGGAAAAGTCCTCGGCTCTGACTCTCCCTGATTTATGTGACAAAAATCCATATCTGCCAGTGTTTGCTGAAAGAATGGTACAAGCTTGAATCATATTGTGAAATTTACAAACACATTTAAATGGAAAGAAAATGTTTTCCTTGTGTTTTGCTTTATGATTGCACTTTAGTCTGAATTTGAATTTTGGAAGTATGCACTCTGGAAATAGCCCTTAAAAATGGCTTACCCCTCCTATTCCCCTTTTCAAGAGCCAGGGAAGTAGTTTCCTTCCCTTTTCTTTTACATGCAAAGTTTGATATTGTGTCACATGCCAAATCAAAGCAGAAAAATCTGATAAGAGCTTTCACGTGACCAGCACGGGAGGAAGAACCCACAGAAACTCCATCTACATCTCTGCCCACACTGAGTAACGGATGTCTCTGTGTGGAAGGCCTCTGGCCTGCCTTTCCCACAATGCTTAGGCCCTGAGCTCTCACATGACCAGTGTGGCAGGAACAGGACACAGGGAGTCATCTTCTTGTCTGTCCACACTGATGCTTGCGCGCTGACCTTTTATGTGACTGGCACATGAAGAGGCAACTCCCCAGAGACTCCATTTACTTGTCTGTGCACACCAGCTAAGTGAGACAACAATGCTGGGACATAAGCAGAGGCCTTCAGTGCACAACTGCCCTGTATGCCGCAATCAAAAAAACACCCACAGGAAGAGTGAAGAAATCCTGTTGACTACAGCCTTTGGTGAGTTTGTGGACACAGTTCTCCTTATGGGACCCTGGACTCTTGGAGAACTCAAGCCTGCAAGAGTTCATTGAGTTCAGTTCAGCCACTCTAGACAGAAATAGGCAGGGAAAAACAGCTTTCTCTCTGTGATGAGTCAACTCCAATCTGAGTGCTACTCCCCATACTATCTACAAGAGAGAACAAATCCATGCTGTGAAAGGCCCTTTTAGTAGTGTTTTCTGTTTTGTTTTTGTTGTTGTTATAGTTGTTCTTTTTCTTTCTTTTCTTTTCTGACTGCTCATTTTTCATTTTTCTACTCTCTTGTTCCTGAGTCTTTCCAATTTCAGGCTTTTCCTTTTCTCAACTGCTCTTAATTTTTGTTTTTTTGTTTGCTTTTTGAGATAGGGTCTCACTTTTATAGTTCAGTCTGGCCCTGAGCTCACTACGTAGCCCAGCCAAGCCTCGAACTCAGCAATCCTCCTGCTTCCGCCTCCTGAGTGCTAGGATTATAGGCATGAACCACCATGCTGGGCATTGTGGTATGTGGGACTGAATGCTGGTTGTGGTATTTTTGTATGTGGTTACTGGGGATGGAACCAGGGACCTTGCCCTTGCTAGGCAGGCACAACTAAGCTAAATCTCTGGTCCCAACAGCTCTTAGTTTTATAGGAGAGAGAAAATAGTCTCCTGTTAACCTGCTGCATCTGGGCACCCCTATTCTTCTTTTGTTCTCTTCTTCATTCTTTCTTGTCCTCTGACCAGTACCGGTTCCCACATATTAATGCATTTCAGTCTTCCCTACTCTCTTTCTTCTGTACTGTTATAGAAGGGTGAATATAGTTTCTAGTGGTCCTACTATTGTTAGTCTGTTCTGTTTTTTTATTTGTCCCTTCTGTCTCTTTTATCCTCTATCCTGTGTCAGTTTCCTGGGGTTTGTGTGATCTTTCTATATCCTCTAACTCTATTTCTAATCTCTCCCTCTCCTATCTCTCTACCCTCCCAAAACTCTGGTGACCCTTTATTCACAAAGGGTGAGGCTGCTATATTATAGGACCTGCATGTTGTAAACCTATTTCTGGTTAGCTTTGCATTTTGGCATATGGTCACAGATTTAACTCATGAGGTTAAAAGTATCAGAATAGTAATTTCCAAAGCTTATCATTTCTTGTACTGGGTTTGATACTATACTGTTGATGATACTGATTGTATTGTGTCTGCTGACATGATGTGATCATTCTCTTTGAGTGCTCTTCATGGTGTGTCAGAACTGAGATTACTTTAGGGCCATTACAGGTCCAAGGAGAACAACTCAAGGAGGTGGCCATTTCCTAAGTGTTCAAAATATTAAGAAGAGAGAGATTTGCCTAAACATTGCCCAGACAGCAATCCAGGAATTAATCCAAAAACATCAGAAAAAACATAAAAAATAGAAATGAATAAAAATGTAAAAACCCAGACACAAAGATCATCACCACAGAGGAAACCAGGGGAAACAGGAATAGAGCAAACTGAAGCTCAAGCACCAGGACTCCTGAGGTAGTATAAAGAGAGGATCTATTAAAATGGAAATAAAAATAATTTCTCAGATAAAAACAGAGATAGTGTCCCAAATGGCAGATATGATTAATAACACTAAAGAAGAGATCAGGAACATGCTAGAATCTCAAGAAGAGAATCTGTTAAATAGCTTCAAGCAGATTTCCAGGAGATAAAAGATTCCAATGAAAGTTTGGAAAACAGGATGAATGAATGCGAACACTGAATACAGACAGAAGATAGGACTGCAGCCAGTGAATGGGAAAGGAATAATTTATGGAAAACAGCAAGGGACCACAAGAAATCAATGCGGGAGTTGCTAGATGATATAAAGAAGAATAACATAAGACTGATTGAAGTCAGTGAGGATGCAGTGACTTTGCAAAAAATATTTTTTAAAAACTTCACAGATGAAATGGCAAAAATCTTTACAGGAAAAGGAAAAAAATTTGATGTACAGATAAATGAGGCATATAGGACTCCAAGTGGCAATGATATAAAAATTCTATACTGAGGTATACAATAATCAAGATTCCAGAAACAAGCAAAAGAACAAAATATTGAAAACAGTCAGAGAAAAAAAACAAACCACATATACAGAAAAGTCCATCAGAATCACAGCAGACTTCTCAAGGCAAACATTCAAATAAAGAAGAGCCAGGAGTGAAGTATTTGAACCCTAAAAGAAAATAAATTTCAGGGCCTGGGATATAACTCAAGTGGTGCCATACCTACCTTGGAAGCACAAGGGCCCAAGTTTGATTCCTGGTACCAAAAAAAAAAAAAAAAAAGAAAAGAAACAGACTTCAACCTAAATTGATGTAACCTGCAAAACTATGCTTCAAAATCGAGGGAAAATAATATACTTTCATGACAAAGAATTCCTAAGATCTTCATGAATATTAAATCTGCTCTCCAAAAAAAAAATTCTAAACAATATTTTAGAAAAAAGCAGTGAGTGTCACAATCCCATGAGACCTTGGAGAGTGAACTCATTGGGCAAGTCAAAAAACTGAATGGTAAGGAGGAAAAGCAAAGAATAAAAAGCCAAGAATAGGAAAGAATTGTGACAGGGCTAAATCAGTACATATCAGTTATAACTATTAACATCAAGGGCCTCAAGCTGCCAATTAAAAGACAAACTGGAAGAATGGATTAAGAAGTAAGATCCAACACTGATGTATGTAGGAAACACACTTAATTGAAAAAAAATCCATAAGCTGAAAGTAAAAGGATGGAAAACAATTCTCCATGCAGCAGGAAACTGCATAAAAGCAGGAGTGTATATCTTATTTGCAGATAAAACAGATTTCAAAGGAAAACTAATTAAGAGAGAGAAAGAAGGACACTACGGCTTCATATAGGGAATAATGCAAGAGGAGGAGATGACATTCATAAATATTTATGCACCAAATTCTAGTACACACAAGTATATAAAATAAATATTAATGGACATGAAAAGTCAGATATACACTAATACAATAGTAACAGGGGAACTCAATACCCCACTGTCACAAATAAACAAATTGATTGGACAAAAAATCAGTACTGAAATATTTGACTGAACCAAACTTTTCAACAAGTGGACTTAATAGATGTCTAAGGACTATTTCACTCCATAAAGTCAGAATATACATTCTTCTCAGCTACTCGTGGATCTTTCTATAAAATATACCACATGATAGTTCATGAAGCATGTTTAAGTAAATGGAAAGTACATGAAGTTATCCCCTGTATACTGTCATGCCATAGTGCCTTGAAACTGGAGATCAGTAGCAAAAGAAATTCCAAGAACCTCACAAACACACGGAAATTGAACAACACTTGCTTGAACAACCACTGGGTCAAAGAACTTAAAGATGAACGCAAAATAGGTAACATGAAATACAAAGAAAATATGCAAAAGAGAAAGGGTGGGTAGGAGACAGTAAAGAAAGGAAAGAACAAATTTGATAGTAAAAAGGAAACAAAACTTTATTTGGGGTTGGGGGTTGCAGTGAGGAGAGAGGAAAGGGAAAAATGAGAATCAAGATGTGTCATGTACAAGTACAAATTCTCAGTCTTGAATGTGATCATAATGTAAGTATGAAATGAACTAATAAAGACAATTAAAAAAGAAATAAAATTTTCTACAATTAATTGATAATGGCAATACAACCTACCAGTATGGGACACAATAAAAGCAGTTCTGTGAGGGAAATTCATGACAGTGAATTCCCATACTAGAGAAACAGAACAAGCTCAAATAAACAATGGTAGTGGTCCTACTATTGTTAGTCTGTTCAGTTTTTTGTTTGCCCCTTCTGTCTCTTTTATGCTCTATCCTGTGTCAGTTTCCTGGGGTTTGTGTAAACCTCAAACTACTTGTAAAAGAGAAATAAATCCAAAGCTTGTACAAGGGAGAAAATTATAAAGGTTAGAGCAGAAACTAATGCAATGGAAACTAAGAGAACAATAGAAAAAAATTCAACAAATCAAAGAGTTGGTTTTTTGAAAAAAATAAATGAAATTGATAAACCCTTAGCATCTTATCAAAAAAAGAAGGCCAGATGTGGTGGCTCACGCCTGTAATCCCAACTCTTGGGAGGTAGAGACAGGAGGATTGCTGAGTTCGAAGCTTGCCTGGGCTACATAGTGAGCTCAGTGCCAGCCTGAACTACAAAGCAAGACCCTGTCTCAAAAAAAAAAAAAAAAAGAAGGAAGGGGCTCAAATCCATGCAATGAGGAATGAAAAGGGGGAAATCACCACAGATACAGCAGAAATTCTGAGGATAATAATCACTTACTTTGAGAACTTGTACTCCAATAAGAAGGAAAACACAGAAGAAATTGACAGATTCCTAGGCACATATGAATTTCCAAAGTTGAGTAAAGAAGTTATAAAACACTAAGCACCCCAATATCAATTGTGAAATTGAAAATATAATTTAAAACCTACTGACAAAGAAAAGTCTAGGTCCTAATGGCTTTAAAGCTGAATTCTACAAGACTTTCAGAGAAGAGCTAATGTCATTACTAGTCAAACTCCTTAAGGAAATTGAAAGAGAAGCAATACTCCTAAAGTCATTCCTGGAAGCAACAATTACATTGATTCCAAAAGGAGAGAAAGACCCAATCAAAAAAAGAGAGAATGACTGGCCAATCTCTCTAATGAATATTGATGCAAAAATCCTCCATAAGGGCTGGAGGGTTGGCTCAGTGGTTCCGGTGCCTGCCTCGCAAGCGCAAGGTCCTGAGTTCGAGCCCCAGTAACCACATACAATGCTAGGCATGGAGACTCACGTCCACCAGCCATCAATACCACATACCACAGTGCTGGGCGTGGTGGCTCACACCTGTAATCCCAGCACTCGGGAGGCAGAGACAGGAGGATTGCTGAGTTCGAGGCTTGCCTGGGCTCCATAGTGAGCTCAGGGCCAGCCTGAACTACAAAGCAAGACCCTGTCTCAAAAAAAAAAAAAAAAAAAATCCTCCATAAGAGAATGGCCAACAGAGCACAGAGGCTCATCCTGAAGATCATAGTTCCTTATCAAGTCCAATTCATCCCAGGTATGCAAGGATGATTCAACATATGTAAATTGATAGATGTAATATACATTAACAGAGTCAAAGGCAAAAAACAAATGAGCATATCAATAGATGAAGAAAAAGCATTTGACAAAATCCAGTGTCCATACTGAAAACTGGGATAGATGGTCTTTATCTCAAACTAATAAATGTTATTTACAAGAAACCAGCAGCCAGACTCATATTAAATGGTCAAAAACCTAAACTTTTCACAATAAAACTGTGAACAAGACAATGATGTTCATATCACCACTCCTGTTCAATACAGTTCTGGAAACATTAGCCACAGCAATTATAGAGGAGAAAGGAATAAAGGAATAAAAATAGGAAAGGATTACATTAAGCTTTCACTATTCATTGATGGTGGTATCCTATATAGAAGATCCCCAAAATTCATCCAAAATATTGCTAGAGTTAATTGCCAAATTTAGTAGCATAGCTAGATATGAGATCAGCACTGGAAAGTCAATGAAAGGGAAATCAGTAGATCAAGTCCTTTCACAATAGCATCAAAAATGAAATATCTAAGAATCAATCTAACAAAGGAAATGAAAGATCTCTACTCTGAAAACTATAGCATTCTATAAAGGGAGATTAAAGAGGGCATCAGAAAATGAAAATATATCCCTTATTTTGGGGTAGAAAAAATGAATATAATCAAAATGACCATACTGCCAAAATTACCATATAAATTCAGTGCAATCCTGATTGAAATCCCAACAATATATTTCACAGAGCTAGTCAATATAATACAAAAATTCATCTGGAACCACCAAAGACTAGAATAGCAAAAGCAATTTAAGGCAACAAAGACCTTGCAGAGCCTATCACAATCCCAAACTTGAACTTGAACTATACTACAAAGCCACTCTGATAAAACAGCATGGTACTGGCAAAGAAACAGACCCGAGTATCAGTGGAACAGACTAGAAGACACAGAAACAACCCCGGTTATACTAAGTAATCTCATTTTCTGCAAAGGTTCCTCAATGGAGGAAAGATAGCCACTTTAACAAGTGGTGTTGTGAGAAACTTGGTTTCAATTTGTCAAAGATTAAAGTTAGATTTATCTCTTTCTCCATGCCCCAAACTAAAATCAAAGTGGATTAGAGACTTACATATTAAAAGAGAAACACCAAGCCTGGTGAAAAATAGGTTAGGTAGAACTGTTGGAGACATTAGCATAGGGAAAGACTTTATGAACAAAACCTCAACAGCATGAGAAATAGCAGAAAGAGTCAACAATTGGGATCTCATCTTACTAAAAAGCCTCTGTACAGCAAGAGAAACCACCAATAGAGTGAAAAGACAATCTACACCATGGGAAAGAATTTTTAGTAGTTGTTTCTCAACAAAAGATTACTATCTAGGGAATATAAAATTTAAAAATCACTCCCCTCTAAAAATTTAAGATCCAGTTTAAAAAGGAGCATGTGAAATGAACAAACATTTTTTTAAGATGAAGAAGTAAAGGCAGTAAAGGAACATATGGAGAGATGTCCATCATCACTGGTCATTCAAGAAATGCAGAAGAAAGTAATGCTGAGATTGCATCTCACTCTACAAAGAATGGCTGCTATCATAAAATCAACCACCAACAGATGTTGGTCGGACTGTGGGGAGAGAGGAACACTTCTCCACTGTTGATAGGATTGTAGACTGATGCAACCAGTATGGAAATCAATGTGGAGATTCTTTAAAAAAACTAGGACTCGAGGTCTGATTTGAACCTGCTATTCCCCTGGTAGGAATATACATGAATGAATTAAAAGAAACATACCACAATGGCATATGTGCATACATATTTATATCTGCTCAATTTGTGATGGCTGTGTTTTAGAAACAGCCGAAATACGTGTCAGTAGGGGGGTGGTTAAAGATGCGTTTTTAAAATATAGAATGGAGTATTACTCTGCCATAAATAATGTTAAATTTGAGTCTTTTATACTCAAGTGGATGCTCCTTAGGAACATACTTATGAATATAATAAATAGGACACAGACGTGTAAACACTGTATCTTTTCTATAATATGAAAAACTGAAGGTGTAAATGAATGCCAAAATGTATGAAAGATAATGTGAAATGGAAGACAATATGCAAAAGTAAAAGGGAAAGAGTGGATGAGGGAAAGAGAAAGAAAAAAATTGACAGTAAAAAAATGAAACAAAGTTATGTATATGGGGGTGGGGCGTTGTAGTAAGGTCACAGCAATGGGAATAAAACAAGATGTGTCATGTATAGGTAAAAATTCTCATTGTTGAATGTGGATCATAATGTATGTATAAAATGTACTAATGAAGTCAGTTAAAAAAAAGAAAAATCTGCTAAGACTTAGTTTTTAAGAGGAACAGGCATTAGAATTTGTAATCTCTCACCTTCCTGAGCCCTGTGACTTTTGAAAAAAATCCCAAAGCCTTAAACCAACCCCAAATTATTCCTTCTGGCTATGTAAGCAGTTCTGAGTTTTGGTTTCTGTTTGTATTTCTTGAAACTTATAAAAAGTCAGATAGTTCTACCAAATATGCTAAAGCCTATTTCAAATTCTAAAGTCCTAAAGGGGCAGCATATAGACAGTATAATTTAAATACAACTCTATTTAAACACTCATTATTTCAAACAATCAGGTTTATAATTGCCTATTCATAAGTATATCCTTTGATCAAATGTCACTAAAATTTTAATAACTGACTAATGCAAAGTAAAAGGTTATCCTATTATTTCCTGTGATTTCTCCCATTTTGACAATCCACCTTATTATGATTACTTTGTGCTATGAAATTGGGCATGTAGCTAGGCTCTGTCCTAGAAATGTATTTATTGTTGGCAGCTGTTCCATTATCTTATGCATATATTCTTCTGTATTTGAATTTATGTCTTCTGGGTCCATTCCCAGAACAACATAGATGGCTTAGCATAGGGTAAAGAAAAAGTTTTGCACTGAGAATCTCTAACATCCAAGAGACTAATGATGTGTTTCATTCTTAGGAGGTATATTAAATTACAATGCCCTAGCCTTCTGCAGCACTTTCAGTGAATTTGATTGTGTAGAACAAAAGTAACTGCAAGATTATTTCTCCATGCATCCAACAGGGTTGGACTTAAAGAAAACATGACAAACTAGCAAGTTTATCCTTATACCACTTCCTCACTTTATACTGGTATTGTTTTATGCACTCATGATTCTATTTCTGAGGTGAGTGGTGTGTAATTTTTTTCCTTGACATATGATCTGGAACATTCTCATTCTTAATTTCGGGATAATGCCCAGAGAGATTTGGTAACTGCCCTGAGACACATAGATACTACATGAAAGACTAAAACTTTAGCATTCACCCTTGGCAGCAAAGTGGAACCACATCAGAAGCTTTTTGACATATCAATGACCTCACAGGAAGTCCATGAAGTCAGAACCTCTAGGGCACTGAATTTTTTAAAGCCCCCATTCTCATGCATGAGTCAGTATGCCATTAGGGTGAGGATCTTGGTTTTGCAGATGAAATTTCTGAAGTGATTTAACCCTTTCATGTGAATTTTTTGAAAACATAAATTGTTCTGTTTTAAAAATCTAATAGTGTTATCATAAAAATTAAATAGTTAATGGATGTAAGGTGGTTACAGTATAGTCTGTTCATGAGGAGAAACCACCACCACTATAGGGAGAGAAGTTCTTAATTCGACTCATGTGGTTCTTCAGTTGTACAGTAGTCAAATGGGGCTCATGAAATTTCCTGGTGGTAAAGGAAGTCATATGGAAGTAGGACAGATGAAGGTAAGGGAAAAAGAAAGTAATCAAAACCATGCCCCAAAGGAGCTCTTTTATATTCTTTTTTTTTAAATTGAATTCTTTATTGGTACAATTTATATACATCTCACAATCACGTATAACATTGGGGAATTTGTACCAGTATATGACATAAGTTAATTCTCATTTTTACCCATATCCATACCCACTCACACCTCCCCACCCCCTTTATACATACTCTTTTATTTTCTTTCAGTATCATATTTATTCCTTCCCCTCATTACATTCCCACATCAAATTTCCTATGGAAATTTCCCACTCTATAAAAGCTGTCATACTTTCTAGAGCTCATTTGCATCTATAGGTGTTCATGTCAAAGAGAAGATCTGGAATTTGCCTCTCTGTGATCTATTGATTCACTTATTAGTATATTCTCCAGGTGTCTCCATTTGCACATAAATGGATCGATCTTGTCATTCTTTATGGCAGAGTAATACTTCATTTTATTAAAAAAACCCACACCTTCTTTATCCACTCTCCAGTTGATGGACATTTGGGTTGTTTCCAAGATTGAGCTATCACAAACTGAGCTGCTATGAACAAGGGTGTACATCTGTCTTTCCAATGTGATTTTTAAAATTCTTTTGGGTATATTCCTAGCAGAGGGATAGCATGGTCAAATGGGACCCCTAGTCCTAGTTTTCTGAGAAATCTCCACACGGATCTCCACAGTGGTGGCACAAGTCTTCAATCCCACCAACAGTGGAGAAGGGTTCCTTTCTCCCCACAGCCACGCCAGCATTTATTGTTGGTTGATTTTGTGATAGCAGCCATTCTTTGTGGAGGGAGATGAAATCTCAGTGTTGTTTTCATTTGCATCTCTCGAATGACCAGTGATGTTGAACATTTCTTCATATGCTTCTTGGCTGCTTTGACTTCTGCTTTCTCAGATAGTAAATTGTGGCCACACAGCATTCTCAATTAGTTGGATTCTATATATAAGATATGACTAAAATCAGGGGAGTAGTAAAAACATTAATTTACCTAAGAATAAAGGAATAAAGTGGGTAATCCTTGGATCTGTCCCTATTTTGGCTAATGGAAAATGATTATACACATTCTACATAGTTTGTAAAAGACATGCATTTAACCAAAACTTAATTAAGATGGGATAACTATATGGATGTTGTTGACAGATTTATCATTATAAAGCAAACTTTCTCATACACTAAAAGTTATAAAATCTGGACAGTTAAGTAATGCATAACTCTATTTTTTGCAACTATTCTATTTACATGTGTTTAGACTTTGTTTGAAGAGGATGCTGATCATTTTAGCCTCCTGGAAATTAGCATGGTACTGAAAAATAACAAATCTTTTATATGTCGAGTACACTTAAAAATCAATCAGATTTCCTTATATATCCAAATTAAGTATGTTGTAACATGCCTGTAATTCCAGCCTTATTGGAGGATAAACCAGGTGATTATAAATTCAAGCCCAGCCTGGACAATTTAGTGACTTAGGAGATTTTTGTCTCAAAAGAAAAAATAAATAGAAAAAGGTCTGGAAATTAACTTAGTGCAAAAGCTGTGGATTCAATTCTGGTTCCACCAAAGCAAACAAACCGGGTGTCTGAACAACCAATAAAAGAAATCAATGGTATTATTCTGACAAGAAGACTGGTTTCAAACAGGACATGTATATTAGCAAAACGTAGTATGCCAAATGCAGTCTAACTGCTCGCCTTAATTTCTCTAAGAGAACACCAGTATGAAGTGCTAAGTCAGATACCTAGATTCAGGTGATAGAGCAAAATCTGTCCATGGTTCCAAACACCTCCTTCAAGTTCAGTAGCATGGCATTTGTCTATAGTTCAACTTGATGGAATTAAGTTCTACTTTCATTACAGCTACAGTCCCCTGTCTTGGAGAGCAGTAAATTTTACCAAATATATCTAGTGACATATGCAAAGTGGGACCACCAAATAACAATGTTAAAGTTAAATGGAGCAAAATTACCACTTACTACAACCAGCATTTTATTACAGAAAAGCCATTTTAATGGGAATAAAAAGAAAACCATAAGCCCTGGATCTGTTGTTTCATTTTATTTAGTCTCAAGAAAACTCTTACAATTTCTCATTACTGCTGTTTTACCATTGTCACTAAATTTGGAAACCACTGTCTACAACTATAAATATGGGAACATCATCACCCAACACCTATTATTCTGAGGCACAAATGCTAGCTTGCAGGGAAGAAAGTGACGCAGGGCTCCTTCAGGCTTTCCCCACTGGCACATTGTCACCCAATTCAGCTGCAAGGTGACCGACCTTATTGCTGTGTAACAAAACCTAGGGCATCTGACCCTGAGGGGATCCCTTTGGTGAGCAGCATGATTTGGAACTGAGAGAGACACAGTAGTTGAATGTCAGTGATATATTCCAGAATGGTCCCCACGAAACATGACAGGCTTAGGCATGCCATAAACCACCTAAGTCATAAACAGCCAAGAGGGGGCACCTGGGAAGCCTTGAAGTACGTAAGCTCTGAGTAAAGAAGGCCCGGAGCATGGTGTTCACACTGTTCCATGCATGGTTTGGGCTTCCTCCTTATAACCATGGCTCAGGGAGAGACATCCCTGTGCATAGCTATTTCATCCTTAGAATAAGTTTTTAAAACAAAACAATGAGTTTGGAGGACATCTGCAATGATAGAAGAAAGAGGCCATCAGGTTTCTCCAGGAAATCAACCATTTAAATGGCAAAATCTAAACATACTAGGAAAATAATGGTATATAACAAATGAAGAAACATTTATTAAAAAAAATCAACTAAGCTTGTGTTACAAACAGTGAGAGTCTGTGGTGTTTGGAGGGAAAGCGATGCCTGTTCTCCTTCTCTGCCCACAGATCAGTGCTATGGAAGGTCTAGGTCATGGGATGCAGCCAAGATGAGATTTCTCAGTATCTCCTGTTTCCAGCCCAGGCTATAGTGTAACCATGGCAGGGCAAACCACCAGCATTTTTAATGCTTCCCTACATTGTGGTATAAAACAGTATGACCAGAAAATAGATCAGTGAAATGGAAGAAAGTCCCAAAATAGACCCAAGTATTTATGGTCAACTGACTTGCTTTCAGTAAGATAACCAGTCACTTCAATAGGAAAGTGAATTTGTTTTAACAAATAATGCCAGAACAGGAGGATGTTGACATAGAAAACAGTGAACCCTAACTTTTACACACTCTGTACAAAAATAATGAATTATTGATAGACTGTATAATGCCACATAAAACTAGAATTACAAGGGTTCTAAACATTAGAGTGGGAAAATATTTATTAGAAATAATAATAATAATATGTTCAGGGATGTAGCTCAGTGTCATCACACCTGCCAAGAAGAAAGGAAGAAAGGAAGGGAGGGAGGGAGGGAGGGAGGGAGGGAGGGAGGAAGGAAGGAAGGAATGAAGGAAGGAAGGAAGGAAGGAAGGAAAGAAGGAAGAAAGGAAGGAAGGATGGATGGAAGGGAGGAAGGAAGAAACTAACAGAATTAATAATAGTAAAAAAGACCCCCCCAAAAAAAATTCAATCATACTGAAAAAGGAAAAGGAATCAAGCAAACATGGGAAAACAAAGATAATGCATGCACTAAAATTCCTCTGGTGTCCGATATTCTGCTCTATTGCCTGAGACAGAGCCAATGGATGCTCTGTGCAACCCCACAGAATCAATGCTGAGCATGGGCTGTCTGTGGTTTCCAAAGAATCAACTGGGATGTCATCCTATTACAAAGTTTTTCCACCATGAAAGAAATCAACAGAGTGAAGAGACAATGCACAAAGTGGGGCAAAATTTTAACAAGTAGTGCCTCAGATAAAGAACTAATATCTAGAACATACAAAGGACTGAAAAAAACTCAGATCCCCCAAATTTAAAGACCCAATTCAAAAATGGGCATCTGAAATGACTAGAAACTTCTCAGAAGAAGAAGTGCAAATGGCAAATAAATATATGGAAAAATGTAAGATCTCTCTTGTTATCCAAGAGATGTGAATTAAAGCAATGCTGAGATCTCATCTCCCTCCAGAAAGAATGATTTAGATCAAGAAATCAACCAATAAAAAATGCTGGTGGAGCTGTGGGGGAAAAGCCATCCTGCTCCACTGTTTGTAGGAGTAGGAAATCAATGTGAAGTTCATCAAATAAATTAAGATTAGAGGTTCCATTTGACCCAGGCATTCCCCTTCTTGGTATCTTCTCAAAAGAATTAAAAGGATCATACCACACTGATATATGTATACTCATGTTTATAGCAGCACAGTTTATAGTAGCTAGATCTTTGGAAGAGCCCAAATGCTCATCAAATGGTGACTGGATAAAGAAGATGTGTTTTTGTTTTTGTTTTTGTTTTTTTAATAAAATGATGTGCTACTCAGACACAAAGAAAGGAAAATTTGAGACATTTATAGCTAAATGGTTGCATCTTGAGACTATATCTTGAGACTATGTAAATATCACATTGACTTTCTGAGTAACTGAAATGTGAGAAACTAAAATGGTAAATAAGGACTAAATATATAATAGATAATATGAAATAAGAAGAAATTGTTCAAAAGAAAAGGGTAACTGTGAAGGGGAAGAGGGACAAAAGGAAGGGAGAAGAAAAATATGAGAAATGAAGATGAGCATGATCATTATGCATGTTTGAAATTGTTAACAATAGATTTAATTTTTTAAAAGAAAAAAGTTATAAATAGAACTTCATTAAAATTACAGTTTGCTATAGCTATCAGAATAAAATTAAGATAATCAGGTAAGCTGCCAATTATAAAAATATAACAAATATAATTCACAAGTTTCTTACCCCCAGAATATACAAATCAATAACAAGACAAGCACAATAAGACTGAAAGGCTTGGACAGACACTGAATGAGAAAAGATATATGAATGGTGAATTGATACAATGTTACGTAGTCATCAGAGAAATAAAAATTAACGTAGAGATGGCATACTATATTACACTCCCAGAATGTGTAAAATAAATATGACTGGCAGTGCCAAGATTTAGTCAGGCAGAGTGGGGAGCACCAGCCTGTGTATTGCTAGAAGGAGTGTAAGATGAAATAAACACTTTGCTTATGACTTTCACACAAAAATAAACAGATCTGCTTTCTCTTAGTAGTTCTAATCTTATGTACCCAAAATAAGTAAATATATATGTCCACAAAAAATGCTTGTATATGAAAACCTACGGTAATCATACTCAAAATAGCCCCAAACTAGAAGCAACCAAAATGCATAGCAACAGGATAATGACTAAATAAACTTTGTAACTTTTTCTGTAAAAGATATTATTGAGTAAAAAAACACTGGTTTTTAAATTTATTTTTAAAAATTTTAAATGACAACTAAAAATGTATGGTTTTATCCTGTATAACCTACTATGTTGGTGTACCTATGTATTGTGGAGTGGCTAAATAAAGCTACTTAACATATGCAGGACTTTACATCCTTATCATTTTTTTGATAAGAACACAATACCAACTACTTAGCAACTTTAAAGTGTACATTATATTGTAATTAGCTATAGTTAGCATTATCTCTATGGATCTCTTGAATTCATTTTTCTAACCGAAATTTCGTGTCTTTTGACCCATATCTCTCCAATAGCCACTGCAATCTTATTCTCTGTCTATATATGTGCTACCGTTTTACATTGTATGTAAAGTTTGATGGTGCAGTACTTGTCCTTCTGTGGCTGACTTATTTCAAGTGACTAAAGTCCTCTAAGTTCATTCATGTTGGCACAAAGGACAGGATTTCCTTTTTTTTTTTTTCTTAAGGCTGAATATGTTCCATGGTGTATACATCACATTTTTTCTCATTCACACATGATTGCCATGAATAATACCAATTATTTAATTTATTGTAACTGAAAACACTGCAATAAACATGAGACTAGAGGTGTGTTTTCAACATGCTGTTTTCATATTCTTTGGATATATACACAGAAGTAGGTTTGGTGATTCATGTGATGGTCTAGTTCTAGTTTCTTGAGGACTCCATGCTGTTTTCCATAGAGGCTATACTAGTTCACATTCCTAGCAACACTGTGCAAGGTTTTCTCTTTTCTCTGCATCTTACAGTACTCATCTTTCATATTGTTGACAACATGGGCATAAGGTGATATCTCATCGTAGAAAATTATTTTATGCACATATGAGCCATTTCTATATCTTTTCTGAGTAATTTTTACCCAATTCATTGCTCATTTTAGAATTATTATTATTATTTTTTTGCTATTGAGTTTCGTTCTCATGTATTTTAGATATTCATCTACCATTGGGTATATGGTCTGCAAATTTCCTCCCATCCCATGGGTTGTCTCTATACTGGTGGCTGTTTCCTTTGCTGGGCAAAAGCTTTTTAGTTTGGTTCTTTTTCATTTGCCTCCTTTTGGTTTTATTGCATGTGGTTTAGGTATCATCTAAAAAAATAATCATCTCAACCAAAAGACTGCTAGACTTAATTGCCAAATTTAGTAGTGTAGCTGGATACAAGGTCTATGCTCAAAAATCAACAGCCTTTGTATACATAAACAATAGACATTGTCCTTTCTCATATAGGATGAAAACGATGAACATTAATCTATTGGTTTTGGCTTGTTTGGGATAATTATTTTGAAGTTATATAGGTACACAAAGTTTGAAAATTCAGTGAACTAAAAACACAAGACCTGAACTTTCCCTGTGTGTAAGTGTATTTTAATTGTTTTAAAGGAAATCCATACATATAAAAGTTACCTCGTGACCTTGCCAAAGGCTGCAACATCTGCTTTCCCTGCTCCTAACAAGCATGAATTGTTGCTTTTGTCTGCCGCACAGCACCGACATGTAGCTTCAGCACTGTGGCCATGCTCTCCTCAGCATCACCTTTAAAGTAGGTATGAGCAATGAAGAGTCACAGATGAGATTCAAGGTCTTTTCCATGTGCAATAGGTCATGCGTATAAATCTGTGGTGAGCAAAGCAGAGGTGCCTCTGTTCTGCAAACCTTGAGCTGGAAGTGATAAGCTCGGTGGTTTCCTGTCTCCATCAGCACATAGAAAAAGTACACTTCATTCTGATACTGGTGGTTGCTACTTCTCTTCAGTTTGGAGGATTCAATTAAGATGCTGTATAAATACATACAGGTCCTCATCTCTGAGGTCTTTCCCAGATGCCAATACCATCCTGGCTGCCTTTAAAAATTACTACTGATATATGTGTGCTTATGATGAAAAAATCAAGATCACACCAATTATATACTTTCTTTGAGAAAGTACACTTTAATAACCTTTTATTTATTTCTCTATTATGTCTATGTATCCTTAAAGATATGTTTAGAAAGGAAGTAGCAAGATAGATGTTTTTATTTCCTTGCTTAAATTGATTAATTAGAAGCTTTGGATTTATCACACAAAGTTTCTCTCACTGGGTTTTTTTTCTTTACCTTTGCAAGTGATTGTAACTAAAATTAGGCAACTTCATATATCAGAAGTAGTACTATTTTTTTCCTTTCTTTTGTCTTGGTGTGGTGAATAGTACTGATGACCTTGCAGAAACACACATTGGTACAAAGCAAGAAAAGAAGTGTGAATTAGAACAGTGCATTTCACACAAAATTCATACTGTAGATACTTTATACCCTTGAAGAGGTTTTAAAATCCCCCTGAGCCTCATAAGTCAAATTTAAAATTAGGAGTAAATAATACTAAGTAAATTGTCTGGCTCCTTTGGAAATCCACCTTCACCACCTGAGTCTAGATTGCATCCTCTAATTTCCCATTTAAAATACAGTTTTCTGCCCACTTTTCAAAGTAAGGTTTAAAGCACAGATTTTTACAAAAGGAAAAATGGAAATAGGACAATTTCTGTTTTAAACTTCTGTGATCATCCGTTAACTAAATACCTAAACACCAAGAGCCAACGAAGATCACATGAAGGTTCTAAGGTGCTCTTAAATGAAATAAACAGAAGATGCCGTTGGCAGTATGGATGCCATAAGGGGATGGGAAGTGACCTAACGAGTAGACATCCCATCATCATATGCCTGCCACACTGCAAAGTGTGGGTTCATGATAAGAGCTTGGTAACCCTAACTAAGGATAGGTTGAATGTGTTATGATTTTTCATTTAAAAAGTTATTCCATAAGAAAACTTAAAGCACCAGATCAATTCCTAATATTAGAAAACCCCTTTCTAATTTCTTTTGTCTTCTATCTGATAGATCTTCATAACTGAAACAGTGCCCCTGCTTCCCTTTCATTTTTCCTTACTTTGTTTACTATGTGTACCTTTCCACTGTTTTTGATGTAATCCCTTTTTAAAAATACGCAATCATTCTGCTTATACCATTCTGGATAATCTCTGTATCTTTTAAAATAGAACCCCCAAATTTAAATGGCGCAGTATAGAAGAGGCATAATCTGTGTTGAATACAGGAGGTCATTATTTTTCAGGAACTGAAGAATTTTAATCTATTAATATTACCCAACAATGAAATTGATTCACACTTCCCACCCTTATTTCTCAAAGCACACTATCCCAGAATGTGATCATCTTGGTAAAGATGAGTAGCTCTCTTCTAAATCCTTCTTTTCCTGTTTAGTGGTAATAAAATCTTAGTTCTATAATATATCATTACTTAGCTGGACTGTATTTACCCATTTCCTTAGCAGTTAGTCATGGCATTAGGCATGGCAGTTCTCACTAACAGAATGGGAATACACACCCTTTCTGGATTTGGAAATTAAAATTTCAGCACTGTCTTTTTTTTCCTGCATCCCACTGGCCAGGATCTAGATCTAGATCTGTGCTCCAACAGCGTGGGAAATGACAGTGGAAAGGGTGGTAGATGGGAGTGGAATATTTGATGAGCTCTCCAAAAACAGGGCAGAAAATAAGAAGGAGGTTGGGTCCATAAATGACCTTGGAAGACCAGGTTGGCCCAGTTAACCTCAACTGCTCAACTTGGAGTTGTGTGTGAGAGAAACAAATATCCATATTCTCTAATTCATGACATTTTGAGGTCCACTGAGATCTGTTTGTTTAGCTAGCTGTTTTCACTAACCACCTAATAAAGCCATCTAAATATTTCACATATTTTCTTTCAGAACTTACTATTCAACAGGGCTTGTTTATGCTATATTTGTGAAAATGATACTGGTGTTTACAAAAATAGCATGCATCAGGTCTAGTACTGCCTCCACTTCCTATTTAAAAGATGAAAAAGACCCTGAGAGGTAAATTAATTCTCACTTGAATACTGCTAGGCCCTTGTAGTAGATGAACACACTGTGTGGTGTCTTCAAGAAATAGAGTTGGTGCCTCAATATGAGTTATCCAATGCTAGATTAAAAATAAATATAATGGTAGATATCATTGTTCTTCTCGAAAACAGTTTCATAAAAAGGTGAGGAGTTGGGGTGGAGATTTTAGGGAGGCCAGAGGAAAGGGGAAAATGCCAATCAAGATAGATCAGGTATAGATACAAATCCTCAATAATGAATGTGATCATAATGTACACCTAAAAAGTACCAATAAACTCAATAAATGGGGGAAAAGTATGAAGAAAAAAAGAACACATCAGATTGAGAATGAGTATGAACTAAGAATAAGCAGTGAGAGCGGGGTGTTTGTACACAGGAAGCTTAACGATGCACTTTCTGGTAAAATAAACAGCAATACATAATCCATTCATGAAAACTTAACCAAATAACCAGTATTCACTCCGGAGAATAGATGAGGAGCCATGTATTTGCTTTAATTAAAAAACCTAGACAGGCCAGGCTTGGTGGCTCATGCCTGTAATCCCAGCACTCGGGAGGCAGAGGCAGGAGGATTGCTGAGTTCAAGGCTTGCCTGGACTGCATAGTGAGCTCAGGGCCAGCCTGAACTACAAAGTGAGACCCTGTCTCAAAAACCAAACAAAAACAAACAAACAAACAAACATAGACAGTGTACTAATGGGGCTGTGATAATGAAGGAAGAGTTTTACCAACCCTTGCAAATCACTAGTATGTCCTGACGATGGCAGAAGCCAATGTCTGCACTTTGAAAGAATAGTAGCTAGATACCATTTGTATACAGACCCAACAAGTTACAGGCAAGTTGCATTCTGCTATGTGGCTCACACGAAATCAGCAGCAGGGGAAGGGTGACCAGGCAAGACAAGAAAACAGCCAGATGCGCAGGGAGCACTGTCAGAGGAAGAGCAGAGCAGCAGCCTCAGCAACAACAGAGAAGGAAGTAGCAGTAGCACCCAGAGCTCCTTGCTGCCCCTGCTCATCAATACAGCTACACTCCCTCCTATTAGGACCCTGGGTCACTGAATGCATGATGTAAATGTGTCTAATTTATCGTTTACTCCAGAAGACATCTGAAGGGTCATGAGCCATTGTTACAGAGAAATCCCCGCTTGCATCCTTAATTCTATGCTACCATTCCGTTCTTTCCAGGTGAAACTCCAATCTAGTTTAATGTAAACCTGGGTGAGGACAAATCCTATCCCAGTCAAACAGACAATGGCTGGAGAATCACACACCTCCCTGCTGTGGGCTTGACTGTAGACTTGTGATCCCTCACCTCCTGTGGGACTTTTATGATGCCCAGTGCAGTTTCCCTGTCCATTCAATTTCTTTCTCTTCCCTGATGGTTACACATTTTCCTTCTCAAACTCCTGCCCCTTTTCCCATTCTCACGCTCATCTGCTAACCTGCCTCCTTTCACTTACAAATGAGAAGCAGCTAGAAAGGATATTCACCCGCAGAAGCAAAGCCACAGAGCCTTTTCTGCTTAGTGTACAGCTTTCCGTGCTGATCTATTCATGCTTCCTGCCAAAGCTCGCTGTCCTCCACTCTGTCTCCCGTGTTCATCCCTTTGGCTAAGATCCATCTATCCATTTCTCCTCTCTTATCATTCATTTTTGATTTCCACTGAGTATTTTCTATTACGAACAAATGTGCTCTTATTTCTTCCATTTAGAAAAAGAAAAAGAAAAAGAGAACCGTGGTCTTGATTCACAGCTCCCTTAGCCTACTGTCCCTTTGCCATAAGGCTCATCATAAAAGTAGTGATTCTTCCAGCCACCTTCAAACTCTCTCACCATTCCCTCTCAAACCTACTTTTACCCAGAAGTCTTTTGAAACTTTGCAGTTTTAAAAAACACAACCTGTAAATCAATTTTTTTTTTTTTTGAGACAGGGTCTCGCTTTGTAGTTTGGGCTGGCTCTGAGCTCACTATGGAGCCCAGTCAAACCTCGAACTCAGCAATCCTCCTGCCTCTGCCTCCTGAGTGCTGGGGTTACAGTTGTGAGCCACTACGCCAGGCACTATGGTATGTGGTATTGATGGCTGGTGGGCGTGAGTCTCCACGCCCAACATTGTATGTGGTCATCGGGGATCAAACTCAGGGCCTTGTGCTTGTGAGGCAGGCAGGCAGGCGCCGGAACCTCTGAGCTAATCCTCCAGTCCCTGTAGTCAATTCTTAGTTTGCATTTGATGTAATCTTAAGATCATGCTTCCATCTGTCTACTTACAGAACTAATAAGCATCACAAGCTTAAAATGTCCAAAACCTAACCTCTGAGCCTCAACCAAGTCTGCCTCTCCCTCTCCTTGGGACTTGCCTGTTTTATCCTGTCAATGAGTCGCATCAAATACCTTGAAGCCATTTTTGACTGTTTTTCTCTCTCTCACTCTTCGAATATAAGCTATAAAAAATTCTGTCAACTCTACTGTTAAAATCAGTTAAGAATCTGATCATCCAAACACTACCGTGCTGCAGCCCTGGTCCAAGCCATAGCCATCTCTTCTCTGGATAACCCCGGTCCTTAATGCAGCAGCCTGGATGATCGTGACATAGCACTGCTCAAACTACTACAACAGTTCTTTGTCTTTCATGGAAGGAAGCCTAAGTCTTGAATTTCCCAGAGTGATTTGTCCTCACCCATAATAATGATCTGACTTGGCTATTCGCCACCTTCTCCTTACTCCTTCTGTAGCAGCCACTTTGGAGAAATGACTCCTCAGGCACACAGCGTGTCCTAGAAGTCACTGGCAGCCACTCTGCGTGGATGTTGCTCCCAGATATCGCATTGCTCATGTCCTCACCTGCCTATAGCTTCTCTACGAGGCCCTCTCGGATACTTCCACTAAATAGAACACATCATCTGATGCTCTTGCCTCTGTTTTCCTCATGTTACATGTTTATGGGATGCTATGGGTTTTACTTGTCATTGTTACCCTGCCCTCCCCAAGTCCTCCGATTCTTGTTTCCGTGATTTATGCCAAATTCTCAGCTCAATGCCTAGTAGATAGGTGTCCAATATGCACTTTATCCAAAATAGACAAATTGAATAAATGAATCTTTCAGCGGTTCAGTGTATCATCTAAGAGTATCCTGAGAGCAACCAAGTGGAACTGTATGTCGGCCAAAGAGGATCCCCATCCCATACATTAGGCCCAGACAGACCAAGTTCAAAAATGAGTCAGGCAGAGGTTATGCAAAAAACTCTCCATTTCATAACAGGGAAACAAAAAATGGTGGCGGGAAAGCTTCTGTGCAAAAGTTGAACTTCATGATACTCGAAATAAAAAGTCATGAAACTAGAAATAAAAATAAAAATGAAAAGAGACTTAGCTGAAAGGGAGACATCTATCAACAAAGAGTAGGGAATTTGTTTTACCATGAAGACAGGCAGTGAGTAACAACAATAAGTACACATAGCGCACATAGCAAAAAAAAAAAAAAGTAAAGACATGGCCACATATACAAAGGGTCATCAGAAACTTACACACGGAAGTCGGCTTGGACTAGAGGCTTCCGTGAGCTAATTAAACCCATCTGTGTATTTCTCACCACCTCACATTGTGCCTATCACAAAGTAGAGATTCCATGATCATCTCTTGAAGGAGAAAAGGATGGAAAGAAACAAGGGAACAAGGAAAATAACCTATTTAATTATAATAGAGAGCAAAATAAAACAATAAATAGAATTCAATCAAGAAATTTTTAATTATCTCAAACTTCAAACTTTCATTTAAATATTTATAAATAACATGTATTATAAAATTAAAAAATTGATGAGCTCTCCAAAACCAGAAATTATGTAGCATACATTTTTCTCACCATGGCATGTTTGCATGTGCACATAGATACACATGCACACAGGCAAAAGCAAAAAAATAAAAATGAATAAAATTAAACAACTAAAATGAATTCAAAATCTTAGATCATGGGCATGAGAGAATTTGAGATAACAAAAGGAATGGCACCTCTTAAACAGCTTCAAACAGACTTCCAGGTGATTAAAAATGAGAGCAAAAGTTTGCAAAGTGAAGCTGAGGACTGAATTTCAGACCTAGAGGGCAGAATCACAGCCAATGAGCAGGAAAGACGTAATTTATAGAAAATGGCAAGAGACCATGAGAAATCAATCCAGCAGATTCTAGGTGATGCAAAGAATAATAACATAAGACTGCAGTCACTGAGGAAGCAGGAGACAGTGCAAAAGACACTAAAAAAGAAAACTTCACAGATATGATGACAGAAAATGTCACAAGAAAAGGAAAAGAACTGGACATCCAGATAAATGAGGCATATAGGACTCCAAATGGCTGTGATATAAAAAAAAATCTACACGTAGGCATATAATTATCAAGGTTCCGGATATCTAACAAAATGAGGAAATACTGAAAGCAGTTAGAGAAAAGAAAAAAAAACATACAAAGGGCCCATCAGGATCACAGCAGATTTTTCATTGCACTGTTCAACACAAGGAGAGTCTGGAGTAAAGTGTTTCAGGCTTTGGAGGAAAACAACTTCCAACCTAGATTGATGTATCCTGAAAATCTATCTTTCAAAATTAACAGAGAAATAAGATACTTCCATGACAAAGATAGTCTTTGATTTATATGGGCTTTAAATCTTTATGTTTTTGGATTTTCTAGTTTTTCTACAATGAACATGTAGTCGTTTCATAATATACAAAAATTCTTTAATTTAAAACACATAATCCAAACTCTGTTTAATATAGCACAGTAAATCCTACTTTAAAAAATCTTTCTTATCTTTACAAATATGTATATATGTATGTTAACATTAAAACAAAGATGTAAGCACTTGTGATAAATAACACTGTTACCAAAATAGAACAGAAATGAGAAATTGAACAGGTATAAATTTGCAATTGACTTCTTTGACATAAAAGTGATTTTATAAAGAATAAGTAACCTGTTATATTGAAAGAGACAGAGAGAAAATGTCTATCTTATGATGGGAAATTATTGATCAAAAATTCACAATATATTTATTTCCAGTGTAAATAAATTCAATCCATTGTATTCTCTCAACTCATCATTTTTTTTTTTCTTTTGAGACAGGGTCTTACTTTATGGTTCAGGCTGGCCCTGAGTTCGCTATGTATGTATTCAAGCCTCAAACTCAGCAATCCTCCTGCCTCTGCCTCTGCCTCTGCCTCCCAAGTGTTGGGATTACAGGCTCGAGCCACCAAGCCTGGCTCAACTCATCTTTTTTTTTAAATTTTCTTCTAATAAATGCTCCTTATTATCCCAGACTTTCTAGATGTATTCAATCATGTTCTTTCAGACATACTCCCCAAGAACATTTTCAGAAAAAGATATGCAAAGGACTGGACTGGAACATGGAATGTGGGTCCCCCAGTGTCCTTTGCAAGGTATCTGTACTTGAAAGCACATGGGTTTGGTCCATGGTTCCTTGAGGGCTATGGTTTCTATAACAATCAGAAGCACAAGTCCACCAGGACCTCTGTTTTGACTGATTTTTCCTCAACTTGTGTTTTCAGCCCTGCACACCACCTTGGGTAACTTGACTATTATCAACTCCTGTGTACTTTGTAGCCTTAGGCTGATGCCTAGTAGGTGCTGCCTCAGTCATTTGGGTCTAGTTTTGGATATTATATATTTTTTAAAATTTCCAACCATGTTCATTATGAATCATAAGTCTATTATTCAAAATGATAGCTTTCCTCAGAGGGTGACATTATCAATAAAAGTAATGAGCATTTCCCCCCTCCTTGTAAATTTCATTAAATGCTAACTAGCACTCCTCCCACTTTGGCACCAGTGTTTATATTCTTGCTCATCACCACTTTAAACAAGTAATGTGTCAATTAGAATACCTCCAACCTCAACCAAGAAAATTCTAGTGCAGATTGGCTTAAACAATAATCCCAATTATTTCCTAAGGTAACTCCAGGCTCAGAGGGCTCTGCACTGGACCATCTGGCAGCACAGTACAACACAGAGGGCCAGGGTCTGTGAGCTCTTGCTCTGTGATGCTAGCTATGGTCAACCTTGCCCAGGATGCAGAGCAGCACAGAGTCATAGGTGGACATCATATGATTCCAGAATATTTAAATATTTTAGCAAATATTTCTTACTTGATCGACTCAAGAGTAGGCAACTCTTCCCAAAACATCTATTAAGGAGAAATTCCACCATCCAGACACAAATAGTCTGACCATGTCTACAGTAAACCTGGGAGGGTGACACCATCTTTATGGCTGGCACAAACACACTGGGTGTCCCACAGGGGCTTGCATGGGAACTGCTCCTGCTGGAACTACAGACCTTCTCAGGTTTGCACAGGGCAGGCACCTGGACATAGGAATAGAGAGCAGCCAGAGGTGTTGCTCTTGTGACCTGTTAAATACATGTGGACAACAAACTTCTTACACAAAGGGTTCAGATAGTTCATGGATATATAAAGGGATTGTCCGAAGGGGAACAAATGAGGCCAACCACTGACTGTCACCTGAATATAAATCTTAAATCAAAGAGAGATTATATCTTAGGTATTATACAGTTTTGGAGAAAAGTAGCCATAATTAAAAAGCATTCCTTTTCAGTTGCTTAATTTTGTTTTACATATAATTAAGTAATATAAATCCATATACACATAAGTAATAACATATGTTAGGTATATTAACTTATATACATTAATGTGTTGATTGCATATAATGAAATATATATATTAACACATATAAATTAAAAATCAAACTCAGAATGCTGGGTGTGGTGGTTCACGCTGTAATCCCAGCACTTGAGAGGCAGAGGCAGGAGGATTGCTCAATTCTGGGCTACTTCGTGAGCTCAGGGCCAACCTGAACTACAAAGTGAGACTCTGTCTCAAAAAAAAAAATCAGACTCGGAACTCAATGCCATTAAAATGAAATCAATCTGTGTAAAGTGACAGAGGCCTTTTCCAATAGCAAAGAATTCGCAGTTGCATCCAGTTCTTACCAACTATTGGACAGTGATGGCAAGTGTGGCAGGCTAGCAGTTTTCCAAATCACAGATTCTATTTTTACTCCAAAATTTTCATTAACTTTACAGAGAGGGTTTCACCTTTAAATTGTTTTTTAGATCACCAGAAATCCCCACTGTTGTAGTTTCCTTAACAAAAAGAAAAATCGACAAGTTAAGAATACTGATAAATTCAAAACTAAAATATGGTATCATTACTTTGGCACAAAAATAACTATAAACTACATGTCTATGTATTAGTAAACAAAAAGATGAAAGTCACGATAGTTTGTAATGAAGTGTTTCCCTGTGTACTCAAGGCTCACGATCTTATATTAGAAAATATAAGAATTTATGATAAATTCATACACTAAGAAACATCCTTTAAAATCTGAAGGCTATGGAGATATTTTATTAGTTGCATGTCTCTTTCAAAACTCAGATTCTTCCTTATATCATGAGCATTCCCAGAATGAGCAATGGATCTACACTGAAAAATAAAAATGAAGACGGAAGACAAAGTGCAAACATGTGATGTCATGGCTCTTTATATTCATTATGTTTTCTCATCAGGGTCAGGGGAGAGTTGCTGTCACATCGCAGCACAGTATTGTCATCTGGCTCAGACGTTCAGCATGCCCGTCTTCCCAGGGCACAGGCAGCCTCACCAGGTGGGTCCTCTTGCAGAGCCTGCCCTCGGGGATGCTGGTGGGCAGAAGGACCGGGAGTCGCCTCTCAGTGAGGAGGAGTCCGTGCCTCTGTGCCCATCCCTTCTGACAGGACTGAACTCTTGGAGACATACCTACTTAAATACTATCCCTCTTGAATAACTCACATAGTCAGGATAGAAATTCGTGTTCTGAGAGTTGCCTGAATGATTTGTTGGTAGATTTTTTTTGACACAAATTGGTTTTTCTTGAAGGTAAATTCTCTAGTTCACAGCAGTCAATCCTGCATTAAACCTTGCTGATCAATTTTAATGAAATGCCTTCAGTCATAATAATGTGTTAAAAATAAAACCCTCTTTTATATTACAACAACAAGGAAGTATTCATTTGCCCCCAGGTTCCAGCCTCCACCTGCTGCTGAGTGAAGAAAGCATAGCACAATAATAATGACATGTTTTACTCGGCTGTTTTTCTTTAAACTCCTAGTTAGTGTAGTGTGACTGGACGTGGTCATAATATGGTGTCTTGTGTGAGGTGCTGACCTAAGAACTCAAGACCTCCCAGGAACTGTATGAAAGGTAGAGAAAAGGTCCATGGGAGAGGTTACTCTAACCTAACACCCGAATTTGCAAATTTATAATTCTTGATTTTTAATTATTAGTAGAAGATAAAGCTCACCAAGGTAGCACATGTTTGTAATCCCACCTACTGAGGCAGGAGGATAACAAGTTTGAGGCTAGCCTGGGTGAGTTGCCAAGACACTGTCTTAAAATTAAAAATAAAATGGATGAAGAAGTAAGTCAATGGTAGAACAACACTTGGCTCAATCCTCATTAATCTCAATAATAATGGTTATCAATATTAGCGTCGAGTTTTCCCTGGACCCTGTTTTATACTTGTGCTGCTCATACCACTTTCTTCTGCCCTCTCCTACTTTTTATAAGAGCATTTTAGACCCACTGTTTCCACCTTTAACCCTCCCAATCTCAAGTCCGGCTTCACAACTATCCTGTGCTTTCTTTTCTGAAGGTGATTGGCTGTCTTCTAGTCCCCAATTTCAAATGTTTCTATTTAACTTTGTCCTCACTTCATCCATACACACACCTATCTCACATGGACCAAGTGACTCTTCCTTGTGCTCAACGACATCTCTTTGGTAATCCTGTTTCCCCCCTTCATATCAGTGCCTGCTGTCTTTAGTTCAGTGCAAATGTTCAACTGTCAGATGTAGAAATAACACCTTTCTAGATCCTCTGTCTGGGAGCGCCTCTGTTAATACATGTACTTATGTGCGCCCAGAGTGATTTGGGGAGGAAAGAGCCCTCACAGTGAGTCTGTGTGTATTAGAGAAGATATAACAGGCAGAGCTCAGTTTAGAACGTGGCAGGATTAGTTGCACAGGAATGTGAGAGAACCCTTAGGGTATGGTCTAATAAGAAGTGACAGAACTACATACCCAAAAAGTTCAGTGATGAAGTTTGAAAGTGAAGAGCAGCAGCACAAGTGAGAGCCCTCATGGGAGGAGAATTACAGATACCAGTTCTTCTCAGCTGGATGAAGAGATAGAGAGAGAAGAGGTCTTTCCTGTGCTGTCCCAGAACAACTTTCATGCAGACAAGAACCCGCAGAAGAGCAGTTTAAATGAGATCATGGGACTAAGGGAGAAATCGAGGCTGCGTGAGTCTTCCACCGCCATACCCCTGTGACCTGGGTAGCCTCACTGGTCTTGTTCCATCTTCCCTGTCTGCATCAGCCCTGTTCTGAACCTTGGAAAACCTGTATCAGCATAGCAGGAGAGAAAGAAAGTAGGAAGGAAATTTAACATGATAACTAGGTTCAGTGATCTCATACTGCAGGTGAGCCTTGTCCTGTGCTCATGCCCAGCAGCCCAGCCATCTCTCATTAGCTCCAAACAAATTCGCCTGGAAGACTTAACCTCACTCAGATCTCATTAAGCCTGTCGTTACCATGGACTTTATAAGAGCCGGATCAGCTTTTTAAATGGCGAGATGCCTTTGAGAAGCAAGGGGGAGTCATTTTGGATCTGGGTAAACCTAACTGTGCTCTGAATTTCACACTTTTGAATTACTTTCCAGACTTTTGGAATTAGGTGGCTAATTTGGCTAATGCTTTTCTCTTCATTTCCAATGCCTTCAACTCACCACAGTCACAGCCACATTTATCTTCAGACTTGATTAAAAGTTTTCATTCCTATTAAAGAAAAACTATTAGATTCTGGTAATAAAGACCACAATCTCCATTTTTCATTTAATTCCATATAATCAATGATGTCTTTCTTCATGTTCAAGAGTTTCCAAAATTTAAGTGTGGGGTAGGAATTAGGTTGTGAGTGCAGTGTGCTTTGGTTTTGGGGTCAGTGGAATCTCAAAAGATTTATGTCATCATTTTTCTTTTCCCTTTGGGCAATGAGCTGCTCTGGATTTTAACACAACAAAGATTGATCTTAAGCTCATTTCCATAAATATTCGGGACACTTAGGAAGCACTAAACTGCTCAGCCAATCCTGGTTGAAATGTGGCAGCTAAGCCCAAGAAACAGACTACACTTATTGTGAAATTTCCCATGAATACTTAAGCTTCAACAAGGGGCAGTTTCTTCAGAAAGGCTCTGGTCAACAGATTTGTACTGAAATAAACTTCACAAGTTGACATCAGCTTAATTAAAAAGTGATAAATCTCCCTTGCCTCATCTATCAGCCATTTTTAAAGGAGAGAAACTTCAGGCTCCCTCCATTAAGTCACTCTGGTTAGTACTTGTGCACAGTTCTCCTGATATAGCTTATGTCTCAGGAATACAGGGCACTGTATTTTTTTTTTTCTTTAAGAAAACGTTAGCTGACTTTCACGCATCATTTTTAATCATTTGTGTTGTTCTTTAGTTCTGGAAAAGATCTTACTGATTTAGTTAAAGTTGAATTTACCTGGCTGTAGTTCTGTGTTTTCTTCCCTACAGTAAATGAAGCACGATGAGTTAAAAAACATAAGTCTTAAGGCCCCCGATGCATACAAGTGTGTCCATCTCAATACATAGATCGAAAAGCCTAGTGCCTTCTGTGGCTGAGAATGGACTCCCTCAAGCCATCTGAAATACATCTTCATGTACGAGAAGGATTTCGCTCTTAGCCCCAGTTAGGAGTTTGCAAATGGAAATGCAGGAAGGCCAGTCCTGCTGGTGAGAAAACTCCCAGCACAGACTCCACTGAATGAGAATGACTTTATAAGGTCATTAGTTTTTCCTTCCTTGGACCTGGTTCTTACGCAGGTGGAAAGAACAGCACGGTAAGAAGATTGCTATCTACATTCTTAGAGACACTTGAACTGCTCACAACCTCATGCTCTGAAGGGAGGCACAAAGTGTTGGAAGGAGGGCACCGGTGAGATACCTTGATTCTGGCCCCTCCTATATCCCACCTCTAATAGTTTTCAGCCCTTTAAAGGCACAAGTCTCACTCAGAATCTCTTCATTTTCTAACCAATTATACAGAGACAGTTCTCATCTTTCACCATGTGGTTCTCATGTCATCCACATGCTATAAAACACTGTCTAATATTCTTCTTGGTATTTCAAGAAAAGCTTTTCTTGAAATTACTCACTCATATAGTTGACAGCCATAGATTTCAGGACCGAAATTTTGATCTCAAAGCCAAGAGCCCAAACCTGGGCTTCTCTGCATTTTGTTTTGTTTTGTGAAAAATCACTCACTTCTCTGAGAATATGCTTAGGATAGGAGTCAAATAAATCAAATTATCTTCTGTGAAAGATAAAAGTACTCTAAACTATTACCAAAATACAAGTAAATTTACATTGGGAAAAGTGAGATGTTGGTGAATATATACAGTCATGGATACTCAAATAAAATACAAATAGATTGCATATATCTTCTGAGCTGTTGTCTTCTCCCTTTTCTTTGACTAAAATCCATTTTGTTTTACAAATTTATAAAAGTTCAATTATTCTTATCTCACTTTGACTTTCCAGGGAAAGAAGAAAAATGAAGATCATTCAGTGCCAAGTCCCAATTTCTCTGAGTGCTTGTCTTTCTGATGTGTTAGTTATGGTTATATTTACCATATATCTGAATACAAAATCAAGATATATAGTCTAACAAGGCACTTTTTTCTCATTTGTCAATTCGCTTATATGAAAAGTCTAATGTGGAAAGCTATAACAGTTGAGTTGCTTTTAATGTTAAGCAGATGAATTATACTTATTGAGAATTAATTTGTCAATAAATAAAACTCTATGATGTATGGCTTGTTTCTCTGTAGAACCATTTCATCATATTTTGGAAGATAACTCTTCCTTATTGTCATTCCTTTCTCTCCTGACAGATCACCATCAAAATTAGCATCATGATGTTATATTCTATGAAGCACTTTTTAATCTTTCTTATATAATAAGTAAATTTTAAAAAGGAAAACATGACAGAAGATAAAAAACCTTCCTGTAAAATAGTACATAATTCAGCTCCTTAAAATCTCATAATTTATGGTTTCTCTATACATATAAGTGAGAAAAATATTGGCCTATTTTATCTTCCTGTATAATGGGTGGAGCTGAGTGAAAGGCAGTTTCAATCTTTTCAGGGAAGCTGGTGGAAAGTGAAAAATGATTTCCCCCAAAGGATGAGTTTCTGGGATGCTGGGGAGGTTTTAGGACATAAGAATGTTTTGAATACGCAAAGCATACAAGTAAGTTGTGTAGCCATGTAATTTAACACAACATCCTGAAAGAAGAGATAATGAAGAACTGGAGAAGTTATTTTCAAACACTTCCTCTATTTAGTGCAAGCTTTTAAGTTCAGTTTGATAGAGCAGACTCTGGTAACAGCACTAGGTAGCTACTGATTGGCAAACCCTCTCTTACATCAGAATCTGACCAGACACAAACTAACAAAACTATTTCTGAGCTCTGGAGATTGACTCACTGCAAATGACAAACTGAAAAGTATTTAATCATGAAAAACTACTAAAATTGGATTTTAAAAAAATCCATAGGAATACCTGGCTCCTTTGCCTCAGACTAGTTCCATCATTTTACTCTAACTCAGTTTATGATGGGTTAGATTTTCCAGGACAGCAATGGCTGTGAAGAGCCCCAAATGAGAGGACAGTTGCCTTGAATGAAGGCTGAAGCCATAAGGTGACACTGTTAGTAAATAAAACAAACATCGCAGGAAATAAAGAGGCAAAACACACATAGCTCTTCTACCCAGGATCTTTATCCCAGAGGGTGAAAGGCAGACCAGCGTAAGTTTAGTAGGATGGGCTAGGCTATACAGTGACAGCAGTAAGCCTTCCCCTGACTAAATGATGCCATGTGTGAGGGAGAATTGGGGGAGCTGAGAAGAAAATAAAAGCAGAGGCATGTTGGAGCTGTGCCTCATTCTGAGTGTTATCCTTAACTTACATGCATCAATAGGTCAGTATGAAACCATGACGATAGAAAGTATTTAAGTACAGCCTCTGCCCAAACCATAAATGGCCATAAAACTATCCAGACACAATAGTGATCCCACAGAAGCCTAGTTAAAAGTGATGAGTGAATCCCCAATTTCTCTCTTGGTGAGTCTGTTGTTTCTGTATAAAAAGGCTATTGATTTCTGACCACTGACCTTGTATTCAGCTATGTTACTAAGTTTGACCACTAAGTTTAGCAGTTTTTTGGTTGAGTTTTGAGGATCTTTAATTTAGAGTATCATGTTGTCAACAAATAGTGACATTTTAACTTCTTCATCTCCTATCTTTATTCCTTTTATTTCTTTCTCTTGTCTAATTCCTGTGGCTAACAAGAGTGGTTATAGTGGACATCCTTGTCTTATTCCTGATTTTAGTGTGAAAGGTTTCAGTTTTTCACTATTTAGGGTGATGCTGGCTATTGTTTGCTTGTATATAGTTTTTATTAGTTTGAGATAAATTCCATCTATTCCAATTTTCTGTAGGGTTCTGATCATGAGTGGGTGCTGAATTTTGTCAAACTTTCTGCATCTATTGACATGACCATATGGCTTTGTCCTTGAATTTGTTAATGTAGTATATTATGTTTATTGATTTATGTATGTTGAATCATCCTTGCATCCCTGGGATGAATCCAACTTGGCCATGGTATACGACCTTTTTGACAATACTCTGCATTCTGTTTGCCAGTATTTTATTGAAGATTTTTGCATCAGTATTCACGAAGGGGACTGGCTCTTTTTTGGTTGGGTCTTTCTCTCCTTTTCACAATAGCATCCCAACAAATGAAATATCTAGGAATCAATCTAACAAAGAAGGTGAAAGACTTCTACTTTGAAAGCTACAGCACCATGAGAAAAGAGTTAGAAGAAGATATCAGAAAATGGAAAAAGATCCCTTGTTCCTGGGTAAGAACAACCAGTATCAAAATGGCTCTACTACCACAACTCCACAATTTCAATGCAATCTCAATTGAAATCCCAACAAAATATTTCACAGATCTAGAGAAAATAATCCAAAAATTCACCTAGAACTACAAAAGACCCAGAATAGCAAAAGTAATAATTGGTAACAAGGACATGATGGGTAGAATCACAATCCCCAACCTGAAACTATGCTACAAAGCTACGGTGATTAAAAAAAAAAAAAACTGCATGGTACTGGCAAAGTAATGGACCCAAGGATTGCTGGAACAGCTTAGAAGATCCAGAAACAATTCCAGAGACACTGAGCCACCTCATCCTTAAAAAAGAGCCAAATATCCTCAATGAAGGAAAAATAGCCTTTTTAATAAATGGTGCTGGAAAAACTGGGTTTTAATCTGTCAGAGGAAAAAGCTAAACTAAAATCTCTTTTACAGTATACCAAACTAAAATCAAAAGTGGATTAAATATTAAAACAGAAACGCTAAAACTACTGGAAACAGGTTAGGCAGAACTCCTGGAGACAGTGGCTTAGGGAAAGACTTTGTGAACAAACTCTCTAAAGAGAACAAGCAGAAGGAATCAACAAATGGGATTGGATCCTATTAAAAATCTTCTGAACAGCAAAAACAAAAACAAAAACAAAAAACAAAAAAACCCCACAAAAAAACAAACAAAAACCCCACAAAAATACAAAACAAAACACCAGCAGAGTGAAAGGACATACAACAATATGGAAAAACATTCTTACCAGCTGCTCCTCAGATAAAGGGATACTTCTGTAGAATAAAGAGTTTAAAAATCAGCCCCCTCACAATTGACCCAATTCAAAAATGGACAACTGAAATGAACAGACACTTCAGAGGAAGGTGTAAAACCAGCTAAGACGCGCATGAAGAAATGCTGAACATCACTGATTGTTCGGGAAATGCAGATGAAAATAACTCAGATCTCATATTCCACAAAAAATGCTTGCTATCTTAAAACTAACCAGCAACAAATGCTAGTGAGGCTGCAGGGCGAAAGGACCCCTTCTCCACTGTTGGAGGAAATGTAGACTGGTACAACCACTATGGACAACAGTGTGACGATTCCTTAGATAACTAGGATTAGAGGTCCCATTTGACCCTGCTGTTTCTCTGCTAGGGATATACATGAAAGAATTAAAAGATTAATATTACAGCAACATATGTGCACCCATGTTTATACCAGCTCAGTTTGTGATAGCTAAATCATGGAAACAACCCAAATGCCCACTGGACACTGAATAACGAAAATGTGGAGAGTTTTTTTTTTAAATAAAATGGAGTATTACTCTGCCATAAAGAATGATGAGTTTGAGACATTCATACTCAAATGGCTGTACCTTGAGGACATACTTATAAGTGAAATAAATAGGGCACAGAGGAGTAAATACTGTATCTTTTCTCTGGTATGAGAGTCTGAAGATATAAATGAGTTCTAGAATGTATGATAGACAGTATAAAATAGAAAATAACCTAAGGGAAATGGGGGTTTGCATAAATAACAAGGGGAAAGAAAAAATTGAGATGGTATAAAAGGAGAAACATACTCATGTATATAGGGGTTGGGGGGAGTAGGACGGGTAAAGGAATGAGAAAAAGTGAGAAATAAGTCATGTCATATACTGGTACAAATTCTCAATATTGAGTATGATCATGATGTGTATATAAAATGTACCTATTTCAGACTTTAAAAAATTGACAAAAAAGTAGTGACTGAGGGGCCCGAGGGTTAGCTCAGTGGTTCCAGCGCCTGCCTCGCAAGTGCAAGGACCTGAGTTCGATCCCCGGTAACCACATATAATGCTGGGCGTGGAGACACGCCCACCAACAATCAACACCGCATACTACAATGCCGGGCGTGGTGGCTCATGCCTGTCATCCCAGCACTCGGGAGGCAGAGGCAGGAGGATTGCTGAGTTCGCGGCGGCTTGCCTGAGCACCATAGTGAGCTCAGGGCCAGCCTGAACTACAACACAAGACCCTGTCTCAAAAAGCAAAAAAAAAAAAAAAAAAAGTGGTGACTGAAATAAATAAAAACTTAATAGATATATCAGATATATGGAATATACCAATTTAATCATGTGCCACTTAGTGATACAATATGAGAAGTGATCTGTTAGATAGTCTGGTCTGAACATTAAAGGGTGTATTTATGCAAAATGAGATGACTACATCCACACTAGATGATATACTACAGGACCACCATATTATAAGTAACTCATCCTTGATTGAGTTGTTATGATACAGTGTCTTACTGCATTTGTGTAATGAGACTTCCAGAAGGTTAAGAACGAGAGAAAAAAGAAAATATTGCTTTCAAAAATGAAAGCTTTCTCAATTTAGAAAAAATATTAATCTGTAGGTCCAAGAAACTCCACAAATCTTAAGTTCAATAAACACAAAGACATTATGCTTAGAAGTATCATACTCAAAGTGCCAAATGTCAAAGGCAAAATGATCCTGAAAGCAAGAAAAACAAACAATATTCATTAGACACAAAAAACAATAATATAATAAACAGCTAATATATGATCATAAATAATTGAAAATCAAAAGCATTTGCAAAAACATAGTCAAGATACTGAAAGAAGGAATCTTTTAGTTTAATCCAAACTTTACATCTCATTCTCCCAAAAAGCGAAGAATAAAACAGACATTTCTATATAAACAAAAACTCAAAATTTTATTTCTAGTACACTTATCCTTTAAGAAACACTGAAGGAGTGCTTCAGGCTCCTTCACAAGGTAGTAACTGAAATTTGTAAGAGGAAACAAATACCAAAATGGCAACAATGAGGATTGAGGGTAAACATTTTATATAAATGTGACAGTATCAGTATATTTTTCTCTTTTTAAATTTTTTTCATTAGTATAATACTGCACAAAGCAATGCCATAGCATTGCACTGTTGGGTTTACAACCTATGTAGATGTGATTATATAAAAATTAGCTGAGAAAGGGGAAGGAAATTGTGTTATACTGGAGCAAACTTAATATGTTTTATCATAATTGAATCACTATAACTTTAGACTGTGATATATTAAGGGGAACTAAAAAGGATTAGGAGTTTATGTAAATTTGGGTGTGGTAGCTCACCCCTGTAATCCAGTATTAGGGAGGCAGAGGCAGGAAGAATGTTGAGTTCGAGGCTTGCCTGGGCTACATAGTGACCTCAGGGCCAGCCTAAACTACAAAGAGAGACCCTGTCTCTAAAAGAATAAATAAATAAATAAATAAATAAATAAATAAATAAATA